>JAAGKR010000175.1:0-5000 GCA_011419295.1 Clarias macrocephalus | reverse complement strand
GTAAATGTAAATTGAGAAGATGTTGAGAACAGTTTTTCAGACTGGTGAAGAGTGCGAAAAGACACAGAGGGATTAACAGTAGCAGGAAAGTGGACGTTAGATGAAGAAGTCTAGAGTCTAGAGTACCAGAATTTATAGCAGACATTTTTCAGAAATACTATCAGCCCTGTCAGAGCTGAGTTTCAGTTAGTAATCATTTAGGGACTTGATATGATATGACATTTTTCAATTTATTTAACTTGTCACTTTCCCTGAGCTTACGCAAGTGTACTTTGAGTCTATGTCGGCTTCCACCTACACTCCACAGCCCAGAAACACTTTTTTTTTCTTTTCTTTTTTTTGTAAGTGTTTAATCCCCAGCAAAGACAAATGTAGAGAAAATGCTGAAAGGTATTCAAGAATTGTGACAACAAAATAATTGTGGAATCCAGCCAGCTGTTGTGATGATCAAGAATGAGGTTTGGGTGGAACCATAGGATCAAAGTGACTGATGGTGAGAGGTTGTTTATAGGACCATCGCTCAGGACTCGCTCCAGTTCCAGGACTTTAATCTTCTCTCTCTTTAGTGCACCTGAGATCCAAGACAAGGTGTCAGTTGTGTATCATCAATTCATGCTAATGAGATTAATCAGTTTTGCTATCTAGGTAGAATCATTCTGTTGTGCAGTAGTGGGTTTTATTTGTTAATAATGGAGAATAATCATGGAGGATCCATTTTAATTGAGATCTCATCATGGAGAATACCATTTTTAATTAAGCATAATTTAAACTCCGGAACATTGGGGCTGGGTGAGCAAGTTAATACTAGTAAGTCATAACTCACAGACACAAACGTCACAAATAATAATTTTTAGACTGAAGTATATTTACACGCATTTCATAAGTGTCAAAGGCTTTTATTAAAATTACATGAAAATTTATGCAAAGAATATATATTTGCAGTGTTCTTTTTCAAGACCAATGCAATTCACCGTGGCATGCTGTCAGTCAACATCTGGACCACATCCTAACTGATCCTGCCCCATTCTTGCATAATCAATATTTTGAGTTTGTCAGAATTTGTGGTTTTTTTTTTTAATTCTCAATGGGATTATGGCCTGGAGAGTTTCCTGGCCATGTACCTAAACTTTTTCTTCCTCGAGGCACTTTATTGCAAAGTGCTCCATCATGCTGAAAAAGGCATTGTTTGCTACCAAATTGTTCTTGGAGCGTTGGGAGAAGTTGCTCTCCGAGTATGTTTTTGTACCATTCTTTGTGTTCCTAGCCCACTCCCTTGGCTGAGTTACAACCTCACACATGAATGGTTTCAGGATGCTTTACTGTTGGCATGACACAGGACTGATGGTAGTGCTCACCCACCTTTTCTTCTCCGGACAAGCCTTTTTCCGGATGCACCAAACAATCGGAAAGTGGATTTAGCAGAGAAATTGACTTTACCCCAGTTCTCACCAGTCCAATCTGTATCTTTTGCAGAATATCGGTCTCACCTTGTCCCTTTTCCATGGAGAGAAGTGACTTTTTTGCTTCCCTTCTTGAAATGTATGAAGGTGGGTGCTACTATCAGTCCTGTGTCATGAAAAAGAAAGGTCAAAACAAACAAATATTGACTTTGCATGAACTTAACATAAGTGTTAATAAAAGCCTTTGACATTTATGTAATGCTTGTAATAATACTTAAGTATACAGTACCATAGTAACATCTGACAAAAAGATCTGAAACCACTGGAGCAGCAGTCTTTCTCAAAACGTTTTCCCCTAGCCGTAGATTAGGGCAGTAAAAAAAAATGGCCGTAACTGAATACAGCTCAATACACAATAACTGAAAAACCATTATGGGAAAATGTTTTAAAAGGCGTGTACTGATTACAACTGATCAGGATGTGTAATCAGAAGACTGAGAGTATGCTGGCAATGAATCCAATTCTATTAAATCTTACTAGTGATGACAAATCTCACGAATGGAGGCGTAAAAAGACAGATTGACCTTTACCGAAGACTTTAAGCACAGTTCAGTGATGAGGTGCTTTGAGTGGTGCAAATCTTTTAAAGGAAGAAAATCGACGGATAACTTGCGGAAAAGACGCATCTGTCTGTGGAAACTGTATTCATTCACCAACACCACTTGCACATTACAGGAACTCAGCTAGAAGTTATTACCACATCCCTCACACAGCCCTGACCTCGCTCCAAGATTATTAAAGGAGTTCCTGGGAGGCCAGAGTTTCAGCATTTAAAATGTTTCTACCTTGATGGTATCCAAGCAAAAGTGAAAACCTTGAATAAGTGCATTAGTCTAGCAGGGGATTACTGTATATAGAGAAATAAAGGTAGTTTTTACACCCATAACTGTGTTCTGCTGTTCTTTACAATAAAAAGTCCTGGGTTGATTTGAACACGCCTCATATTTATATAACTCATTTAGCAATGTTTTTTTTTTTTTTTTTTTTTTACAAATTTACCCCAAATAAGGAGGAAAGCAAAGGTGACGGTGACATTGAAACACTCCCTGACGTGTCACAAGGAAGAAACCAGAAGAGAAGAGTTAATATGGAGTCCATTTTTTTTAGGTTAACTCTTTGCTGCTGGAAACTTACAAAGCATAATCAAATCAAATATATTTTTTTCATATACCAAGTCTTGTTATAAACCTGGGGTCAGCATGCAGGGTCAGAACCATGACGTGGCCTATTTAGGGCAGTTGAGGATTAGCAGTGTTAGCTTTCCTATGCTGGGATTTAAACTCACAGCGTTCTTATGAGTAGCCGTTTTCTGAACAAGAGCTATACAAGTTGCATTATATGTAAAAAAAAAAAAAAAAAAAAAAACCAAGATTAACAACAAAAAGACTAATTACTGCTCTATTGAGACAATAGACAATGACATAGTCATGTATCACAATGTCTATTAAAAGGCTTGTTTTTAGGTTATGTTTGAAGCTTGAACTTAAGAAGGGATACAGATTGAACATGTCTGCAAGAACACTTTTGTTTTATCCAGTTTGGGGAATCAGGAAGGTGTAAATTGAAGGTTCTTAAGGATGGAAGAAAACTTAGAGATCTAGGCAACAATTTAAAAGAGTGTCAGTCTATTTGCAGCTTTCAGAACAAACAAAAGCCATGTTTTAATGGGAAGCTTCAAGACTTTTTCTTTTGAACCAGTAGTATACAAGATGTACAAAGGTGGCCAAAAGTATTGAGACAAAAGTGAACGTCAATGTTTTTAATGATATTCTCAAAATTTCAAAATAATAAGCATCAAGATAATAAGAATAATTTGTTATAATAATTTGCTATACAACCATCAATATTTAGTATAAAGTTCTTTATTCTTTGAAACCACCTGGATCCGACTGGACATCAAAACCTCAAGACGTTATAAAGATGGTGTTCTGCATACTCGCTCAATCCATCCCTGCTCAATTGCTTGCTGAACATCATGTACAGAAATTTGCCTGTCACAGACGTTCACAATTCACTTGAAAATTCCCTAGTTTTAGTCATTTTCATGCAGAGGTGGACACCAATGTACTGTAGTTTCAATAGGTACGTATTTGTTCCATCCGTTAACTAAATCGGCTGATTCCAATTAGCACAACTCTTCAGCCAGATAGGCTCGAACTAATTAGTGACATCATCTGTTTTGTGCACAGGGAGAACTATAATACATGGCTTATTTTGTCTTAATTCTTTTGGCCACTGATTCCATGCTGACATGCTGATCCAACTTGCAGTATATTATAATCATCCATTTGGAATGAAATAAAAGTGTGTGTGTGTGTGTCTTTCGGGTTATGTCAGGTAAAAATGCTTTCGTTTTGGATGATAGGGAAGGAGAGTTAATTATAAGTGTGAGCTTGATTTTTCACCCCCATTTTCTTCCAGTCATTACCAATTTCCTCCCATTAGGGAGTTCTCCCCTATTGTACAACGGCTAGGTGAAAAGTAGAGCCAGTCATCCTATCGTTCTAAACCTTGGCAGGTTTATATGTAATCCGAACACTGTGTTCACATCAGGCTGTCATTAGGAAGAGGTTTTACACCTACAGCTATAATTAAGTCAAACGATCCCCAAAAAACATCAAGAAAAACCTTGTGGCAGGAAAAACCCCCAGATGAATCTTATCGCAGGTGCCAGCAGGAGATGAAATGTCTTTATGTTGGTAAATGAATCCATAGCGAGCAATTCACTGTAGTCATTTTCAGTAGCTTCTGTCATTATGGCAAACAGTTTGACTTCATTTTTGTTGCCTTCGCACCAGCAAGAAGGTAAATTTTAACCGTTTTTGTTACTTAAATATCCCAATAAGAAATATTCATATGGATATTGTGTTAAAAAATGAACACTGAAAGTTTAGCATTTATTCTCCACATGTAGTTCAGCTTAGAAGCTGCAAAATATTTATTTATTTTTTTCCTTTACGTGACTCATAGTATTATAAAACCATGGCTTGATATTCTCTGTGGGTTTGCAACATACACATGGTAAGGAGATTACATTATCTAATAGACACGACAACATCCAAATTATTCTATTCTATTTTTCCACATTGGAAAACGTGTGTTGTTCAAATACCCAATTAAAGACAACCCATATTTACATTATTAAAAATTACAAAGTAAATTAATGAATGGTGGTGTACAAGAAACTATAGGATATCAATGTGACTTATACTTTAGGTTTGCTTCATGAAGCCATGAATATGCTACTGTATATTAGCTGAAGTACCCGTCGTTGATGGGTAACGAGTTTGTCGTTTTTGTTGAAATACATCTTGAGTCCTGTTATTTCAGCGGTGAAAATATTAAGTACTGCAAATGTTTAACTAAATTCTGTCCAGTGATTGATTTAAGATTGTTCATAACTTCCATATTCTACACCACATTTTGATTTCATTTATGGCGTAGGTTTAACTTCAGGCAAATACCTAAGGACTGGCAAAGTTTAACTAAAGTCTGTTCAGCTAGTTTTGTGAGATACTGTGACACAATCTGGCTGAACAG
>JAAGKR010000174.1:0-272713 GCA_011419295.1 Clarias macrocephalus | reverse complement strand
ATGCCGCGTGACAGCCATTATCAGCATTATTGTTCTATTATTTTCTTGTGCAGACAAGATTTAATCAAAGTTCCCACTTAGAGCCTGTGGTTAACAGGTTGTCATTTAGGAGTGTCGTTTTCTTCCATGTGTTGTGGCACTGTGTTCAACGAAATCAGTAATATTGTCCGTTTCTCTTCGATATCTGCGATATTCATCGCACATCGAACACCCGCGCGCCTCGACTGTCCTGATTGGCGCGTTTCACTCGTCGATCCGGTAGGGTTCCCGCGCTGGTCTGTGTGCCATCCTGTGGCCATGCGCAACATCTTTGGGGTTATAATTATTGTCCTACGCTGCCCCCTGCTGGGCAGTACGTTATTTTTTAAAGCATGTGTATGTTATTTTTGATCCCGTGATCTGATTTCTGCAACTACCAAATAAATCGACTGTAGTAGCCATATTTACAGCACAAGCGATTAGAATGCTTTAGGTTTAAAAAGATAAATAATAAATAAATGGTGTGTTAACCTTTTGTTATGCACATTATAAATGTATTTTACACAATAAATGTATTCTATTATTAAAGATCAGAAAGAGCTTTATTGCCAAGTTTGTTTGCGCATACAAGGAATTTGTTTTGGAGACAGATGGTTGCAGAGCCAACAACAGCAGCGCACACACACCAGACAAAAACAAAACAAAATATATATTTGCAAGCAACGATGATGGGCCCAAGCACCCTGCGCCATCGCCCCCGCCAACCCGTGTTATTTGAGTGTGTTAAGACCACGAAAAAGCCATCGCCACTCAGTTGCACCGCACAACCTGCACACATCACACATTGTACGGGGCTAATGTCACTTTGGGCCCTAAATATTTGTTGAGTGCGTTAGTGTGTGTGTGTGTGTGTGTGTGTGTGTGTGTGTGTGTGTGGGAGTGAGGGAGAGAGGTGTGAGACGTGTGCATGCGTCAGTCTGTGTGTGTCGAGTAAATGTGTTTGTGTTTGTGCATGTTTGTGTGTATGGTGTGTGAGTGTGTGTGTTAATGTTAGTGATGTGTGTGTTAGTATGTATGTGTGTGTGTGTGTGTGTGTGTGTGTGTGTGAGACATGTGACTTGTTAGTCTGTGTGGGTGTGTGTGTGTTTCTGCATGCGAGCATGTGAGACAGCGATGTGAGTGGTAAAATTTGTGATGTGTGATACTGTATACAAGAGTGTGTTTGTGTATACCTGTGTGCGTCTGTGTGAGTGTATGCATGTGAGTGTTAACATTTATAATGTGTGTGTGTGTGTGTTAATATTTATAATGTGTGTGTATGTATGTGTGCATGTGTGTGATGTATGAGTGTGTTTGTTTGTGTGTGTGTGTGTGCGTGCATGTGTGTGTGAGATGTGTTTGTGTTAACACTTGTAATGTGTGTGTGATACAAGTGTGTTTGTGCATGTGTGTGCATGTGAGTGTTAACATTTATAATGTGTGTGTAGGTATGTGTGCATGTGTGTGATGAATGAGTGTGTTTGTTTGTGTGTGTGCATGCATGTGTGTGCGTGTGTGTGAGATGTGTTTGTGTTAACATTTGTAATGTGTGTGTGATATAAGTGTTTGTGCGTATGTGTGCATCGTGAGAGGTGTGTGTGTGTGTTTGTGTGTGCACATGTGAGTGTTAACATTTATAATGTGTGTATGCATGTGAGTGTTAACATTTATAATGTGTGTGTATGTATGTGTGCATGTGTGTGATGTATGAGTGTGTTTGTTTGTGTGTGTGCATTGTGCATGCATGAGTGCGTGTGTGTGAGATGTGTTTGTGTGTGCGTGCGTGAGTGTAAACATTTGTAATGTGGGTGTACAGTATGCATCTGCATGTGTGTGATGTATGAGTGTGTGTGTGTGTGTGTGTGTGTGTGTGTGTGTGTGTGTGTGTGTGTGTGTGTGTGCGTCGTGAGAGAGGTGTGTGTGCGTGCGTGAGTGTAAACATTTGCAATGTTCCTCAATGTGATTTCACTGAACATGATGTCACTAAAGGTGTCACTGAACATAATGTCACTCAATATAAGGCCACACAGAAAGTTATTAATCATTTTTCGCTGTAAGTTTTAGACATTATCACGGCTGACCCGTTTGAGATATCAAAAATCCCTCTGCAATTTTGAATCCTCAATGTCTTTAGATCACATTGGCCTGGTTTGGTGACGATCATATAAATTCCCTAGGAGGAGTATATCAAAATCCATCGGGTGTGTTTTTGTGAATGACTCAAAATAACCGGCCTCCTGTTGAGTTGAGCCCAGTACATGCAGCTCGATGAGCTCTAAATTTGTACAGAGTTTTGTGTGCCTACGTGAAAGTGTGAATGAGTTATGGAGCAAAATCTCTTGTTAGGGCCCCTGAGGCCCTTGAGCTATGCCCATGGCCCAGACTCCCAGGCATCCAAATGGCAGCAGATTCCAACCTTTCTGCCAAGTTTCATGAGTTTTTGAGCATGTTAAGACCCCTGGAACGTCCAAAAGGTTGGGAATTATTATTTTTTTAATCGTTAGGGAAAAAAAGAGGGTCCTGTGCACCCCTATAGTGCTTGCTATAGTGCCATCAAAGGGCGCACCAGAAAGACAATGGGCACAGTGGGCACATGCATTTAAAGGAGACATATCAATCCCAAATTATGACATAATTTAAGAATAAGTGGGAATTTTATGTTTAGACCTCCACAAAGCCCCAGATGCTGAAAAAAAAGCATCACCCTATGATGTCACTCAGTGTGTTCTAAATCTGTACTGGGGTTTGTGTGCAAGTGTGTGTGAGCTATGCAGCAAAATCTCATGCGAGGGCCCCATGCCATGCCCAAACTCTCAGGCGTCTGACGCTTTTTGAGTATGTAAAGACTCCCCAAAACCCGAAATGCTGAGAAAAACAACCCTTAGAAGTACAAGATGCCCCTCACAAACTATGATGACATAGGGCTGATGTCATAGTGCTAGGGCCCTAACAATTTTTTTTTTTTTTATATAGTTACAAACAACGATGAGCAGGCCCAAGCACCTTGCACCATTGCCTCCTGGGTGCACCACACAATCTCTGTGTTTTTTGAGCATGTTACACCCAAAAAAAGCCATCTCCACACATAAAAATATCTTTTTATCTCAATCATTTAAGCCCCAGGTGTATGTGTGTGTGACATGTGAGTGTTAGCATGTGTAGTGTCAGTGTGTGTGACAAGTAAATGTGTGCGCAGTTGTGTAGGTGTGGTGTGTGAGTCTGTGTTAATATTTGTGATGTGTGTGTGTGAGAGAGAGAGGTGTTAGTATGTGAGTGTTAACATTTGTGAGGTGTGTGTGTAGAATAGGGGGAATTTTATGTTAAGACCTGTGATGTGATGTCACTGAACATGTCACTTAATATAATGTCACACAGAAAGTTTTTAACCATTTCTCAGCAAAACTTTAAGGCATCATCATGGCTGACCTGTTTGCGATATGACAAATCTCTCCAAAATTTCCATCCTCAATGTATTGAGATCATATAAGCCAGGTTTGTTGGCGATCGTATAAATCCCCTAGGAGGAGTATATCAAATTTTATCGGGTGCATTTTGCGAATGACCTAAAATAACTGACTTCCAGTTGAGCCCATGACATGCAATATGGATGTTGTTCAGCTCAATGAGCTCTAAATGTGTACCAGGTTTCGCATGCATATGCTCAAGTGTGTATAAGCTATGCTGCAAAATATGGTGGGAGGGCACATATCATACCTGGGTCCCAGATCTTAATGGCAGCAGATTACAACCTGTCTGCCAATTGTCATAAGTTTTTGAGCATGTTAAGACCCCAAAAATCCCAAAATGGTGAAAATAATTATATTTATATATTGTTGCGAGCAACGATGAGCGGGCCCAAGCACCCCAGAAATACAGCAGGTACAGTGGGCACATGCAATTAAAGGGAATACCCCAATACCATTATGACCTAATTTTAGAAAAGGGGGGATTTAGGGCCTCCAAGTGGCGCAGAGGTAAAGTGCTCGCCCTATCATCCGGAGATCGCGAGTTCGATCCCTGGGTGATGCTGTAACCTTTTACAGCCAGGCGTCACGTGGTTTGCAGGAAACACGTGATAGTCTCCAGCCTTCCCAACTGAGGGGTGGTAGCTCAACGTGGGAGCTCCTAATGATGGGGAGGAATTGGACATGCCTAAAAATAGGGAGAAAATCGGGCGAAAAAAGGGGGTTTAGACCTCCAAAAAGCCCTAGGTGCTGGAAAAAAAACATCACACTATGATGTTACTTAATGTGATGTCACTGAACATGATGTCAAACAATATAATGTCCCACAGAAAGTTATTAACCAGTTTTCGGCATAGGTTTAATGCTCTTAATCTTGTGTTAGGGCACTACGCCCGGGGCCCAGACTCTCAGGCATCTTAATGGCCAAGCTGTCTGCCAATTTTCATGAGATTTTGACCATGTTAAGACCTCCAAAAGGCCCCAAATAATGGGGGGAAAAATCATAGTGCTTGGTCCTTAATAATCGTTAGAGGGGGGAAAAAGGACTCTGCACACACTAGTGCTTGGGCCCTAACAAAAAATTAACAAGTTATGTAATACTGTTACTATGTCATGCAGTTGTAGGCAGCATCATCTCCAGCTTCTGTAAATGCTCCGTAAATGCTTCCTACAAACCAGTCCTCGGATGGCCACTTCATCTGGTGAGAGATGCTGATTGCTGCAAGCATTGACCATGTAGAGTTACGTCATCGAGATGTCACAAACACGTTCCTCACTAAATGTAACAGTAGCCAGCATCATTAGCAGCTCTTATGTCATACTGTGAAATAACAGTAGTCAGCATCATCAACTTTTTACATAATTCTGTCAGCGTGTCACAGGTGTGGAAACAGTACAGATAACGGGTTTGTCAGGCCGGGCTCATAGCTACTGAAACCCCGGATCAGACTGCGACACGTCTATGGCGACAGTGCATACAACAATAATAAGACCAACCTCATAAGAGGCCACATGGCTCATCCATTTATGCGCCAACTCATTACCCTTTTAATTAAGTCTGTAGAGAGTGTACAAGAGCACAGTGTGTTCATTTTTTTAAATAATTTTTTATTCTCTTGATATCCACGTGGGATCCAAATGACGTAAATGTACATAAATGGTGTAAACTGCATTCTCAGACTTCCTTCCCATATCCATAAATTATCCCAGTCTGGCTAAGTTAAACTCAATGGGTTTCATAACCAGGACGTATTCCTGCCATATATGGATCCACCACCACCCTGCCTAGGATAAAGTGGTTATTGGTCTACCGATGATGAAGATGTTGCAGTGGTAAAGATTCCACTTAATGACTGAAACACAGAGTGAGGCTGCTGCAAAAACTAGGGATCTAATGTATATTTATTTTTAATGTTACTCAAAAGGCTACTTTTTTCACAACTAGTAGTAACAAGCAAGTAACTTGAGATATGTTGGCCCAACACTTCTTACTCTAAATACATGTTAGCCAAAAAGCAATTAACATAACAAGTGTAAGAAAAAAAACAAGACAGATTCACCAAATCCGTTAAGTTGCTTACAGGTGTTTGGGCTCGGTTTCTAATCTTCTGCTTTTTTATCCCCTACAAACAAGTAAACATAAATGCCTCATGATCAGCATTTCTTAATGATTTTCTGACAGTGATTATCTAATTTGTGCTCCCCTTGTGGTCTGGAACCCCTAAAAATAAAAAAAAGTGTCGTTTAAGATAACAGAACATTAGGAGATGTGTTTTCTTGGTGAAAGTTCTATCATGACTGGTTTTGAATGTGGGTTTTGGCAGACAGCCGCTCTCCCCTCTTTCTAGACTGCAGACAGTACTGACCGTACTGAAGCAATGGCTCTGGCCACTACATTTGATCCACAAATTTTTTATTTAGCATCAGTTGTTGCTGAGCAGGCTGTTTTTCTCTGTGCAGGCCAGCATTGTGATATATTGTACAGTGATTTGATATTAATTTTTTGCTGTTTTTCCTCCAGTAGGTATACAATATTGTAGATCATGATGTTATGAGTTAGAGAAAAGTCAAAAGAAGCCAAAAGTGATGGAAAACGTTTATTAAACGATGTAATAAATAACACTTAAAAACAGAATACGCTGCAAGAACACCATTCTCGTAATTTAACATCACAGTCATTCTTGAGAACTGGGATCAAACATGTCCAGCACATAATATTGTATTTTTCTGTAAAATAATTAATATTTTGATTATGATCAATTTTATAAGCTGAATCAACTCAGCATAACAAAGTAGTATTTTTTTTATCGTAATTTTTTTTTTCATTTATTAGATAATGTCCCCACTAGACCTGACAAAGGGTTCGTATTTTAACATAGTTAAAAAAGTATTAAAACATATGAAAAAAATCTATTATTGTGTTCTACGTAAAATAAGTGCATATTAATTAATGAATGAATTATGAATTTATACATTTTTTTTACTCAAATTTTTAATTTGGTGAATTTGTGTCCTGAGATTCTGTCAACACCGACAGGCATTTCTAAAAAAATAAATAAGGTTAAACAATCTTGTTGTCAACCAAAACTCCTTTATAACCCTTGTTTGCTCTATAACCTGTTTAAACGCTTAGGTTCTCATAAAATTGATAATTTTCTGTCATTTAAAGATTTGATATTGATACTGCTGTAGTCACAACCATAAAATTGAATCGTGCTTTAGCTAAAACATCAAGGCAGTACCCTTGTTTCAGTGTTGCACATGCTTTCTGATAAAAACAATGGCAAATAACAAAATTTAAGATTTCCTTTTAGTAGTGGTGTGTCACTTTCAAGACTTGCATTTTGCGTCTTAAAGTGGTGTCCAAAAAGATTACTGGTCATTAGGGTAAGTTATGAAAAACATGCACCCATTCGGAACTGCTGAAGTGATTAGGAATAGTCAAATAGGAATACACTGAAGTGCACATCAATATATAATCAAGACTTGCAAAAACTTTTGGAGGCCTGAATCATTATAGCAGGTAGAGGATGAAGCCTATTAGAAAAAGAGATCACGCGAAGGAGACTTCACACACAAAGGTTTCTAAACTCCAACGTATTGTGTGCAGTTAAATGGCAGTGCTGCCATCCATCCATATTGTAGAGGCATATTGTAGACTTGTGTTGTCATTGTGGTTTAAAACAAGTTGCTGTATGTCACCACCAATATGAGTACCTACTGTTTTTAGGTAAAAGGCAAGGATGGATTTTTTTATTATTATTATTATTATTATTTTTTTTTTTGTAATACCTTTGAGGAAGCAATTTTTTATTGTAATACAATTACAATTTTCAAATAATTATATGACAGTAAAAAAAAACACTTGGTTATTAGACAAAACCTAGGAAAATAAAGGTTTTGTCCCAGTTCTCAAGAATGACTGTTTAGATTAAATTAAAAAAGTGCATTCATTCAAAGATTGGCAGGATGTCAAAGATGATCTGAGCTGTAATAAAATGAAATTTCTCTTGCCTAAAGGGATCATGAATTGACCTGTGCTTTGACTATAACATCCAGAGGCTAACACCAAGGTGAACTTAGACATAAAGCAGTACCATTGTTCCAGCAATATGCATGCATTCTGATAAAAACGATGGCACATGTGAAATATATACTTAAAAAAAAAATTGAGTCGATTGAACACTGGAAAGCTGGTTCATAAAGGCACATTCTCTCTCTCTCTCACTCACTCTTTCTCACACACACACACTCACACACACACACACACACACACACACGCACGCTTGTGTACACAGTCTAGAAACATGTTTACAAAAATGTATTGGGCTAAACCTTTAAAAACCTTGAGTTAAGAGGAATCACAGAATTCCGCTTACTTTGTGGTGTGCTATTCTTGTTAATGTGAGAGTCCTGAATTGGTGTCCAAAGGGATTATTGGTTATCAGGGTAGGTAATGAAAAAAAAAATCGGTAAATGCTGCAGTGTGTTTAGGAATAGTTAAATAGGAATACACTGAAGTGCACCATCAATATATACTCAAGGCTTGCAAAAACGTTTGTCGAGTCCTGAATTGTTAGGGAATAAAGCCTATTAGAGCAAGAGATCACACAAAGGTTTCTAAACTCCTATGTATTGTCTACAGTTAAATGGCAGTGCTGTCATCCATCCATATTGTAACATGTTAACTTGGAGTTACTTTAATATCTAGAGGCTATACTCATTTCTGTCTCCATCGTAGGCTGATGTGTGGTTGTGGTGTTTTAAAAAGGACGTTTCGCAAAAAGAAGAGGCAACAACGAACATGCTCAGATGGTTTAAAAGCTTTAAGACAAACTCCACAAGGGGAGACACAAGGGTACGTGCTAATGTATTTCTCCGCAAAATATTATTCATCATCATGATTCGTTATCAACCTCTCTTCCATCATTCTCTCGCTCACGGTTTCCCTCTTACAGGTTGCTTTCCTGTGTGCTGTTGCTGGTCGAGATGGGATGGAGTCCTCCGTTGTCGTTAAGCCTTTTGGCCCTGTATGTCTCATAGTGGATATTATGGGTCACCTCCTTTAGGTCTTGGAGGTGAGACCTTTAAAGAGACAAAGCCAGTCAATATGTAGTGTTTAACATTTACTGAGGCAATTAAACCTGAATTGAGCCATTAAAATGTTTGGAGATTTTTTCTAAAACAGCGCTTGTGATTTTTACTCATAAGCTGAAAATAATAACAGAAAACAAATTTGCAATGTATGTTACCTGATCAGGAAATCTCGTAGTTGAGAGAATTCACAGTGATTTGGGTTCTCAACTGATGGGAGACAAAAAAAAAACAAGGAATTGATTCTTAATTATCTTACATCTCCAAAAAGGACTGTGATATCAAGCTCAACTTAATCGGATAGAGTTTAAGTGGCTGTGGAACGGGCTTTGAGGGAAAAGCATACATGAGGTGACGGGTCCAAAGACTGACATCATAGATGCCCACAGAACCGTCTCACAGCAGTGACGGACCAAATGCTCGAACCGGAAAGATAATTAGTCATCTCTCTCTCTCTCTCTCTCTCTCACACACACACACACACACACACACACACACACACACACACACACACACACACACACACATTCTCTCTCCTTCACCAAGTTGTACAATTTCACTCTGCTTTGCAAGTTCACTTGTTTCACACGTTCAGTGACGCAGAATCCTTTTTGAATCCTTGCCAGTGACATGGTACTCACAGATTCCAGAAGTGAACACATACTGTATAACTACACACAGACACCTTGGGTCACATTATTGATATATTTATTGCAGTGGTTAAGGTTGGTTAAGGCTATAAGTTACTGGGTTTATGATCGGAAGGTCTGGGATTCTATAATTTTATTATTTTTTTCAATAGAATAATAAAGACTTTACTGAATTCAGATTCCAAATCCAAACATATACTATGTGCATTTTGGAAGTCAGACTACAACACGTCTTTGGACTGGAGCACCTGGAGGAAACCCACCCAGACCGGAGATTCAAACCCTGATCCTGGAGGTGCGAGAACACAGTTCTAAGCACTGAGCAATTGTTGTCCCCCATCATCATCATCATTATTATTATTATTATTATTAATGCACTCATTTCAACATGCTATATGTTTCTATAGTAACAGAAACATGTTTGGTGGAGGCCATAAGACATTTTTGGAAGGAGTCTCTGGTGTCATTACTTAGCAACAGTTAGACGTAGCGATCTCATTAAGGTTACTGACAATGTAAAACTATAGGATGGGGCTTTCCAGTTTCTTACTAACCAGCTGGATTTTATCTTGTTATTGCTTATAACAACATTAAATACTCAATAGTGGAATTTGTCAAAAAAATTTGCCATTTTTTCCAATCACTGTTGTATAGGTGAGATAAACACTTCAGTACGTGGTATTTTAAGAAAATGAAAAGATAACATCATGGTCGTAATAATGTCACAACACTTATTGATTATTTTCCTATAAAATCATGCCTCGAAGGATTGTAATGTTGTTTGATAACAAGTCAGTGCTGTCCTACTACAACCGAATCCTTATAGTCCTATCAGATTGAGATGTCTTAATCTTACACACCTTCTACTATTCCCCAGGCAGTCTTCCGACCCAGAACCCGTTTGCAGTTGACTTGGTACTCTTTGTCACTTCCAACTACTGCAAAAGGCATGGCCTCCTATATACACACACACAAACAGATTTAATAAGGCATGCTATCGTAACATATGAATTCATTTATCAGAGGAAAAACAAGAGTATAATACAACAGGACAAGATTTAAGCATATGACATTACAGTGACATTACAGTGGTGTTTTATGAGTATTGTAAAGGGCAGTATAAAATAATTTGGCACTGTACTCTGATCTTATCGTTATCAGCCTTGTCCTCCTGGTCCTCATCAAACTCCTTTTGTGGATAAAATTCGATTCCACACACTTCCAGCTCCTTCCTCACCTGGAGGAAAGAGAATTGAAAATATAGATTTATCATACTACATGTGATTTTTGTCAATAAAATTTACACTGTCAACAGAAATCTAATGAACCACTCAGCACGACCTTCCTATCAATCTACCCACTCATCCATCCAACCATCCATCCATTCACCTATCCATGTAACCGGACATCCAACTACTCATTCATCCATTCATATACTGTATTTCTCCATCTATTAATTCATACTTCCTCCTATTTATTCATTCACACATTCTTGAACATTATTCTATACTGCCCACCTAAAGATTCTTTTATTTGTTTACCAAACAATCCTTAAATTCATCAGTCCCTCCATTCACCTTCCCATATATCAATTGACCTATCCATCCATTCATCTACTTACACTAAATAACACAGATGTATGTGATTGTCAAACATTTCATTCCAAATCTATGGATATTCATGTGGAATTGGTTGGACCTTCTAGCTCTTCTTAAAAGAACTTCCGTGGGGGCAAGATCTGGGCTCTTTGCAGACCAATTGAATCCTACCATATCCGTCTTATCAAACCATAGTTCTCGCTATAATGCTACATGAGAAAAATACAGTCCAGTATAGATTGTGTCCCAGCAACCATCTTACTCTTACGATATGTTCCTTTGTCTCAACCAACTTAAATGTAGATCATCCATCTTTCACACATTTATCCATTTAATCATCACTCCATCCATCCTTCATCCATCCATCCATCCATCCATTCTTTCTTACTCGCTGCTTGAACTCTATTTTTTCTTCAGGGGTGAGAGTATCCGCTTTGGCAATGACAGGAATGATGTTCACAGTTCGACTTAAATGCTTCATGAACTCAATGTCCAGCTGCCGCAGTCTGACACAAAATAGAATAGAGAGATGGATAGAAAGGCAAAAGGTCAGGATGAGTATATACAGAACAATGGAGAGAAGGGGGTTGGGGGCAACTAATAGATTGAAGTGGCAGAGAGATCACTGCAGTGACTATGGCAAGTCCCAAATGAGCCTGGTTTGATTAATGTATCTTAGGCACCCATTCAGAAACATTGCTGCTTGGAACTGGCTGTTCCAAGCAGACTGCCTGAAATTATGTTCTTCTCTGCAGCGGCCAGTGGGTACATCACTTTTATTAATATCACCCTCTTCACTGGTGGCTTAGATGTGAATTTTTTTCTTTTAAAATTTTTGTTTACATTGTTTAAAAATATTTACACAGAAGTTAAATTACTATAGCATTTACTGTACATTTACACAACCCTCCTCAGTTACAAGACCATTTTGTGCATGAAGAATTGTGCTAATTGTGTAATTTATTGTGCTCACGAGTGTCCAGTGGGAGATATGAAGTACAAGCAGCAGTGCACGCGGGTGTCTGGTATCCGTTTTTTACGAGCAATGTTAACTTCTTCCTTTAGAAACTTCTCATATTGCTCATTGATATATTTAGATATTGGCTCCCAGCTATAAACACAAGAGGAAAATTTTAGATCACTGTGTACAATACAAAAATTATAAATAAATCCGATCTATGATAATCTCTACACCCACCAGTTTTCATTGTTGATCTGGTCCCCAAATCCGGGAGTATCAATAACAGTCAGTTTCATCTTTACACCACCTTCCTCTATCACTACAATAAAAAATAACCATGACATTACCAACAATTTATTTCTGTCAAAATAATGCATGATTAAACATAAATCTTAATAA
Organism: Clarias macrocephalus; assembly: GCA_011419295.1. Classification (NCBI taxonomy): domain Eukaryota; kingdom Metazoa; phylum Chordata; class Actinopteri; order Siluriformes; family Clariidae; genus Clarias; species Clarias macrocephalus. The sequence goes on along the minus strand of JAAGKR010000174.1, from coordinate 260,529 downwards.
TCTAGCACAAAATCACTAACATTTGTAATGAATCTAAAATCTGTTATAATAAGATGGAATGTCATGAAAAATTGTCTTGCATGCCAAACCTTCCTATAAATGGATTCATGCACATCATTAGTAATATGCATATGTTCACATAATATAAAAAAAAGCCTTGTGTCGCAAATTCAACTGAACTTTTTTTTAGACATGCCTTAAATTTCCTAGATATTTTTGGACAAATGCAAAGCAGCGGCAACTTTGACACAAAAAGCTTTTCATGAAGTACAGTCACAATCCCAAACGCACACAGCTGAGGGTACAAAAAAATCTTTCAAATATACAAAAGGGGGATTTTTCTACATGGAAAGAACCCAACACTAGCATACTATATCTGCCTGCTCATTCAACACACTTGATACATTAAGCCTACACAGCAGTGTCTCGGCAGATTTAGGGTCTGGGCTGAATGCCATAGCCTACTGTTTTCCAGCTGTGCACAAACGCTTGCACCCAAAGGGCATCAGTATCAGGCCTGTGGCATTGCCCGGGACAGAGGACACACCAGGCTGACTGTGACTCTGTAAATGTCCCTAAAGACAAGGCGCCATTGTTTCCATGATGAACGTTCAAGACTAGGAGAGCATTAGGAAATTATTTCCCAGTGAAACATATAGTGCTGTGAACTTGTGAAATTTATTTAGAGTTTTATTTTAGATAATATTTGGACTACTGAGTTAGATTTTTTGTTTTGTTTTTCACTGCTGAATAAAGTAAAGGCGGTTCAGAAAAGAATGACAATGTGACAGTGGATAGTGTAAAAAACATTTAAAAGAATTTTACTTGTAATTATTAAACAGAAGAAAATTTTTTAATATCCAGCATTTAATAGTCAAAAGCCAATCAAAGAAAATTTGCAACGAGGCCTTTCAACCCAGGTTTGGGTTGAGACATGCAGCACTGTACCATCAGTGTAATATAGTAGGAAATTTTGTACTTTTAAAAGATAGACCCAAGGGAAGCATATCCAAAAACAGCATAGGACTTAATATGTAGCCCTGAGGTTCACCATAAGTGATGGCTGCTGAGGAAGAGGAGAAATAACAAATCAGACCAAATGAACAAAACAGAAAATGCTTTGTCTTTGAGGTAAGAAGCAAACCACTTTAGAGCACTTTCCTGGATCATGAAACACCACACTTAAGATTATCCAAAAAACGAAACTGGTGCTGAGCCCCAGTAAAATAAAAATGTCATGCTTTCCACAATCACTGGATACTTTGATGAAGGAAGAGTGTGTTCTGTGGTGTTCTCTAAAATATGAGGGAAGCAAAGGAAATTAAACTATTTCCCAAAACTTTGAGATATGATGAAATTTACAGATTCCCCTGATGTTTCTAGATTTTCATGTTTTAAACAAAAAACATCTCACCCATCGACTCTTTTAACTCTTACCATGTGACACAGATTTAATCTCCACAGTTTTAGGGATCTTCTCATCACGACTCCAGCCAGAGCTCCGCCTGCTCACCTGAGACTTAAACAGAGTATTCACCATGGTGGATTTCCCCAAACCACTTTGACCTTGGGGAAACAACAACAAAAAACATGGAAAGAAAAGGGTGAGATATACAAATAATTTACAGAAAGTTATCATGTCTAGTTTACTCGTGAAACGGGTTTACTGTATATGACAAACCTTGAAAGACTAACATAAACTTCTTAAGTTTTTCACTAACCTACAACCATGATGTTGAAATCAAAGCCAGTCTTCATGGTCTTCTTCCTCATTTGTTCAATTATGGTGTCTATCCCAACATATCCCAGCAAGGTTGAGCCTCCTCCTGAACCCTGACCTCCAGCACCTGAGCCCTGCAGAGGTGCAGGAGTGGTGCTAGTGGGTGGTACCACATGAGATGGCTTAGCAGGGACGACAGGTTTGGGTCTCACCTCCGGGGGCACAATTTCTGACATGTCTTTAACAAGAGGCAGGAAAACTAAAACTTTAGACATCAAGAATTCAGACAAAAATAGACAACAAACATCTACGGTAATGATTCGAAGTGTTCTGGAGAATGATTTTGTGTTGTTCCAGGGGTCAATAGGTAAACTGTTGAGCTTCTACAGAGCTTTTATGGTTTTATAAATCCATATTTATTTTATGGGTTTATTTTATGGTTTTAACCTACAAATAATCAAGCACAACTTGGATTGGCATACACAAAGTGCTTATAATAAAGGTCAAAACCTTCAAACGTTCAAGGGAATACATAATTGAAGAGATATCTATTCAGCCTTGTAAACCTTGCACTAACGCACGAGATTGTAATAGGGTACCATATGAATAGAATACACTTGATTGTTTTTAAGATCTAGGCCAAGCTTTGGGGAAATAAGCCAAATCCCAGTAAAAGTCACCCAATCATCTGACACAAAAAAGTATGAAGTACTGTATATTGTAAAAAATGTATTTTACTTTTTTCCATTTTCTTTTGACTCATGCAGTGTTGAAAAAAAAGTATTTGCCCCCTTCCTGACTTTTTTTGGTTACATATTTGTCACACTTAAAAGATTTAGATCATCAAACAAATTTTAATAGCACACATAGATAACCATAGAGTAGATATAAAATAGAGTGCAGAATTCATGGTTCCACCAATTATCTGTCGTCCAGGTCTCGAAGGTCCATGTTTGACTGTTGGTATGATCTTCTTTTTATGGAATGCTGTGTTAATTTCATGCCAGATGTAACAGAACGCACACGTTCCTTTCAACTTTTGTCTCATCAGTCCACAGAATATTACCCCAAATTCTTGGGGATAATCAAGATGTTATTTGGCAAATATGAGGTGAGCCTTTTGGTCAGCAGTGGCTTGCTCCTTGGAACTCTTCCATGGATGACATCTATTTCATATTGTTGAATCATGAACATGGACCATATCTAAGGCTAGTAAGATCTGCAGGTCTTAAAATGTTGTTCTCCATTTGTGGATAATGGCTCTCACTGTGGTTCTCTCGAGTCCTGAAGCCTTAGAAATGGCTTTGGGAAGATTTACAGACTGATACCTGTCAGTTATTTTCTCATCTGTTCTTCAATTTACTTAGATCATAGCATGATGTGTTGTATCAATTAGCATGACTTTGGACTGTGGGAGAAAACCAGTGTTGGGTGTAACGCGTTACAAAGTAGAGACGTGTTAGAGTACCTGGATTACTTTTTTTGATGTAACAAGTAGTCTAACGTGTTAGGTCCGCCATTTAAGTACTCAGTTATTTAGTTATATTTTAAAAAATGTAATCCGTTATTCAGAGAATTTATGTAATCCGTGAGCCAGACAGCAGTCATTCCGTTAATGTGTGTGAAAGTCGTCCTACATGCCTCGCCCCATGTTATAGCCTCATCTAACCTATGCGGTTTGACTCGCGGTGAGAAGCGGTATTAGACACCGTGAGCTGCCCCGACTGACCGCCCGACGTTTCTGTAAAGTTCTGCAAGGTCCACGACGCACGGAAAGATGGAAACGTAATCACAACACCAAAACTCGCGGTGAATCATGATGAACTGCACTTACGGCCACCACGTGAAACCGCGTAGGTTAGATAGGGGTATTAGTAGTTAACAGATTATGGGTCAGAATCATTATAAAGGTCTTGACTAAAACAACATGCATCGGGAATCACAAAGGAGTTTTCATATTCTGTAATCGAAAATTACTCTAACTAGTTAACCTTAATCAGAAAGGAACGCTGTAATGTAACTGATTGTAACTGTAATGTAACATTTTAATGACAGTAATTTTGTAATGTAATTAGTTACTTTAAAAAGTAACGTCCTCTAACACTGGAGAAAACCCAGCAAGCACAGAGAAAACATGTGAACTGCATGCTCCAGACACTGAGGCGGGAATCGAACCCTCAACCCTGGAGGTGCAAGGCCCTACAACATTCGATCACATGTAATCCCAAAAAAAGATCTGCAAGTGTTACACTCTAAAAAATGCTGGGTTGTTTCGGTAAACACATTGTTGGGTTGTTTCTGCTGAGTCAAAAATTTTCAGGTACTTTAAACACATTGTTGGGTTGGTCTATGTAGTGACCATTTACAAATTTAGATGTAGTGGGTCATTTACAAATGAACACCTGGTTGGGTTATTTTGACCCATCAACTGGTTTATTCTTTATTCTCTGGTTTCTCCAAACGGCAGCCTGCAAAGTGTTTGAAATATTACTGTTATTGTGTCAGAAAGTGTAGTTTTAAAAGTTGTTTAAGCGAGAATGTATGTGTGTACAGCTCCAAAACATCAATCAGTTATTAAAGATATTTATAAAAAAGATAGTTATTAAAGCGTCTATTTAAAAATTTGCCCCAACGATTTCAGAGTTTGAGCTCCAGGAAATCCTGCGGTCCTCTGTGCTCGTGTAGCCGCCCAATGCTGCCTCACCTAGGAAAGAACTTTTGAAAACTATTCCTGGCTGTAATGTCTCTGCTCATTTATTTCATTTTGTGTATTTCTTAAAGGCAATCCTTGGTATAATACGGTTATGGTATAATATATTGCGGCTGTAAGAAGCATCCTGTACGCTGCGTTCCATTTGCAATATACGCGGTATACTCAAGCCCTCGAGTGTGCACTTCCAAGTCAAGTCTGTTCTTTGCGTTTTTGGAATTGAGACATGGCATGATGAACTTTCTGGATAAAGCTGAAAGTATTTTATGGTAAGTTAATTTGAATTTTTTCCAAAATTTTAAATGTTGCAGTTGTAGGAGCAAGATCATTTCCATGTTCATTCGCTTTTCCACCTTTTTAGTCGCACTTTCATATGGGGGTGAAGGGAGGTCATGTTTTTATATTCTGTGCCAATAGTCGGCTATACTGTATTTTATAAGAAAAGTGTGTTTGTAGCACACACAAATACAAAGACCTAAATTTGCTAAATGTAATTTTAAGTAAATTACTAAGTAATCTTCACTAAAGTTGTGTGTGGAAAGTCTGTTGGCATATTTTATAATATTGTATAGTTGTCAGAAGAAGCAATTGGGATATGTTTAATGACAGACAGTCTTAATATGTCTTCTGTTTCTGGTTGTGTTATTTTGAACCAGCAGTTGGTTTATTCTTTGGCGAACTTTCTGGATTCTTCACTTCTGACTGGATCATGCTCAGAGCACTCAGTATTTTATGGTAAGTTCATGAGAATTTTTACTTATTTTTTAGTAAGTTGTGGTAGGAGTAAGCATATTTTATTGTTAAAATTAAATGCTTTGATATGGGGGTCTGGAGTTAATGTTTTTTTCTTATTCTGTTTTTTACTATTCAAAAAATTAGAGCGCGTCATCGTTAAATCGTCGTTTAAAACAAGCTTTTTCTCGTTATGAAATATTTATTTTAAGTTGTAAATTCATCACTTAAATATCATATTCATCTAGGGTTTGTTGAGAATTTGAAAAGGGTGAAAGTTTCGTATTAAATCCAGATGGAGCGCCGTATCCTGTTATCCCTCACACGTCATATAGTGAGGTAAATTAGTCAGAAATTCGTGTTAACATTATGTATTTTTGTGTATTGACAAGAGAAAAAACATCTTGCATTAAATCCATACGCAGTTGTACGCCCTTAACAAAAATGCTTGATGTAAATGTTAGTTATATTGCAACACTATGTGATGGTGTGTAATCCACAGGTGGGGACCAGCATGATGGGAATGATATCTGCAAAATATGGAGATGACTGGAGCATTGTTCCATGTTTTGTGCCTTGAGGATGAGACAAAAGGGATCTGATAGACCTTTCTGTCTTTGGCGGAAGCATTTGATGTTTGTTTTAAAGATTTTTTTTTATGTTAAATACACGAAGCAGTGTCTTCCCACCTGCGAGTTTCTCGAGCATACTGTAGATCATATTCATGGACATGAGTACTCATCTTTAAATTTTTGAGGAAAGCAGTTTTTTCACCACACATGTAATCAATAATATTTAAAAAAGTCATTTTGAAGAAAATGAAATAGTAATAGTTAAATAACTAATAGTTAAAATATTAAGATGGGGAATGTTTTGTTGTAATGTGGGCATTATAAGGTTTGTATTGAAAACTTATATATAAAAAGTGTTTAAACATTGTATTAAATGCAAAAAAAAATGCTGATTTACAGGGGCCTCTTGTTTTTATTGTTTTACAGAGTATGTTACATATATATCTATGTAACATATAACAAATGGTCACCTTGGAATTATATGGCTTTGTCTGACATTTTTGTCAAAATTTAATTATTCCCATTTTCTTATTCTGTGACAATCTATTTGCATTATGTAAAGTTGTGTACATTTTGGGGCTTTTTTGAAGAAGAAGAAAAAAATTTAATGGAATGTGTCAACCCAGCAAGAGTATTAATTGGTTGGATCAAATAAAATAATCCGGCACTTTAACATTTAACCCAGCAAGAGTGTCAGTTTAACCCACTGGTTGGGTCAGATGAACAACCCAGAATTCTGGGTTAAATGCTACAACCCAGCACTTCGGTCAAAACAACCCAGCACGTGTTCTGTCCTATAGTGACCCAGCGGCTGGGGTAATGGTTGGGTCGTTTTATGATATGATGAATATGTAGTGCATTAGAGTTTCTTAAAATTATGTTACATTCTGTACAGCCCTACATACACAGGGAAAGGTGATCCAAGGACTTGACAAAAAAAAAAAACCTGAAACCTGGATATTTTACATTTTTAAGTATTTCATTACAACCTTGGCCAAACAATCTTGGCAGAAAAACAGACAGAGCAGAAGTCATTTAGTGCACAGTACAAAAATCTCTGATGATTTAATCGTGGTATAAGGCTTCTTAAAGCTAATGAAGCCACAAACACATGTGATATAAATAGTCTTAATCTCAGTCCACTGATACTGCATCCCTCTGGAGTCATGTCCTATATTCACTCCGCTTAAATGACTCACTCGTCTATACTGCTTTATCCTGTACAGGGTTGCAGGGGCCTTGAGCCTGTCCCAGAAAACTTAGGGCACGAGGCGGGGTACAATCACAGGGCACACACACACTCATTCACACACCATGGGCAATTTGGGAGCGACAATTAGCCCAATCTTTGTAGTGTGGGAGGAAACCCATCCAAGCACGGGGAGAACGTGCAAACTACAGAACCGAGGCGGGAACCAAACCCTTTCAACAAATTAGCGCATAAATAAATAAATAAATAAATGATCAGACCATCAATACGTCATGAAACACCAACCGGTTTGATCGGACAGAAAACAAACTCTGATCATGAAGGAGGATGTGAGCATCCCTGAACCTCGTGTCGGTGGATGGATGTCCATTGTGTTCATCACGCGTACATTCAGTCTCGCGTTTCCGATATCGCACTTTAACGTTAAAACCACGCGGACTCACCGGTGCAGATCCTCCGGAGTGTTGGAGTTACACGGTAATGATGGCCTGGAGCTGCTTAATAAAGAACGATGTTTTAGGACCCTCGCGTGATTCGTTATGCCGTCGTTCGCTCCCTCTGCTCGCTCGTTTTTCGACCTCACACTCCCTCCCTCCCTACTCCGTCCTTTTCCGTCCGTTACTAAGGAGACGGGAGCGAAAGATGCAGCGCGCATGCGCAGGCCGAGGCTCCTAAAATATTTACTGCATGTGTGTATATATATATACTGTAAATAGACAGGTGCATCTCAATAAATATTAAAATTTTCTGAGATACTGAATTTGGGGTTTTCATTAGCTGTAAGCCATAATCATTAACCACCAACACTTGAAATATATCAACTTACACACTGTGTAAATTAATCTATATAATATGTTTCACTTTTATACTTATATATAAGTATATATATACTTCAGGAAAAGAAAAACCTGTATAAATATTTCAATGCAATATGTATTGCTATAAATTATATATAATAATATGATAATATTATGAACATTATATTACTATAATATCCATCATACTATTATTATAATGTATATTATATAGTATATTATTATATACGTATATACATTTTTGGATGACTCTGTATACAGACTCTGTATACAATACTTCAATATGGAGTTGGTCCCCCTTTTGCAGCTATAATAGTCTCCACTCTTCCTGGGAGGCTGTCCACAAGATGTTGGAGTGTTTCTGTGGGAATTCATGCCCATTCATTCTGTAGTGTATTTTCGGGGTCAGGCACTGATGATAGACGAGAAGCCCTGGTTAGAAATCTCCTTTCCAGTTCATCCCAAAGGTGCTCAATGGGCTTGAAGTCAGGGCTCTGTGTGGGCCAGTCACGTTCTTCCACACCAAACTCATTAAACCATGTCTTCATTTATAGTCCTTGCTTTGTTCACTGGGGCACAGTCAGATTGAAAGGTAGAAAAGGACATTCTCCAAACTGCTGCCTCAAAGTTGGAAGCATAGCATCGTCCAAGATGTCTTGGTGCGCTGGAGCATACCAAGGGGGAATAAGGGGCCTGATTGAAACACCTAAATTCAATAATTAAAAAATAACAGGTTTAGCCAAATATTTTTGTCCATATGGTGTAGGTGTGTGTGTGTGTTCCATCCATCCTAAAGAAGGTTCTGGCACCTGTGTGCTACCATCACCTGCAAATGGAGTGTGTGGTCATCTCACTGCCGCTCCTCGCGCTGCTCCAATGTTTCGGCAAAAGCACCGTCGTAGTTGGTTCCGGGGTCATCATATGCACCATTGCTGTCAGCATGCAGTCTGATCCGTGGTTTCAGTAACCCTGCACTTGGTCCAACATACCCATTTTCGCTATAGATGACACCGCCTAATGTTACGGTTGCTGAGGAATGCCTGTCACAAACTCACTGTATGACATAAAAGTTCATGATGATGCAATGGAGTATGCGGTCAACTCACTGCCGCCCCTTACTGCTTAAATTTTTGGAAGCCCCTACTTCTGCCTGTCATGTGCACCATCACAGTAGACATGTCACAGTCTGATCCGGGGTTCCAGTAGCCTGTTGGTCAAGTAACCCGATGTACAGTAACCCGTAAATGAGGCTGCCTACTGTTACAGTCAGGTAGGAATGTCTGTGATGCGCTCACAGTATGAGATAAAAGTTGATGATGATGCTGCCAACTGTGAACTCCGGCGAAGATTATATATACAGTACAATGGTTATATGATATATGGCCTGCCATACCTTAGCATAATCTGTATGGACTGTGGGAGGAAACCCACCAAGCACATGGAGAACAGGCAAACTTTGTGCACACAGAACCGTGGCGGGAAACGAACATGGACCCTAAAAGTGCCAGGCAACAATGATAAACAGTAACTGGTATATTCAGGTATTAAAAATGCACATTGCTTATTTAGTTTGTTTCCCCATGAAAATCAGTCAATGATTTTTTTCCTCTTGTATTTTTTTTTTTTCAAAACCACCTGTAAACTTGTTGAAAAAAATGTTGAACCTCAGTTGGAGTTTAAGGAGATTATTGCAAATTCTGCAAATTCTGTGGCTGGCCACAGAAGAGGTATCAGAAAGGTAGGACAGAAAGGTATCAGAACACCCAGCACATCACAGCCTGCCACACACAGGGCTTAGCAGGCAAGTTTGTTGACCCAAATTCACCAGAATCCATCCCATTAAGCATGCACCAGACAAACACATTTGATCAACCGAGGCCCACCCTTGCATTGAGGCCCAACAGCTAGCAGCATTCTGTACATGTTGCTAATAGATAGATTACTAACGCAGATAGAGTACTCACACTAGCCATGTTTACGCTGTGTGTACAAGAGATGAAAAAAAATTTACACACCTTTACTGTGAATTTCTAATGTATACAAGTAATGTGAAAAACAATCCAAATAATTTTATGGGAAAAGATTGTTTTTAGACCTCATTGCAGAAGTGTGTATACCGCTTATACCCATATTTTGTTTAATCGCATGGGTTAGAGTCTATCAGCATGACACAGACTGACTTGGCAATAGTTTCCCACAATTTCGTGCCAAAGGGATCTCCTGTTCATGTCACTTTACAGATTTTAATTTGATTATGGCCAGCCCTGGTATTTGTAGCTATTCATGATTATTTCCACCTTGTCAAAAGCTCTAGTTCTGGTTAAACAAAAGCAGCCCTACAGTATAGTGCCACCAACATGTTTCACCATGGGATTGGTGTTCTTTTGGTGATGTGCTTTTTTGCTACAAATTCTAAATCCTTTTGGAATTCTCGAGTTAATATGTCTTTTGCAATTGGTCTCAGCAGACTATATAACATGTTGACATATCATTTGTGTGATTTAGTTGGGCTTGGATTATTATTTATTTATTTTATTTTTTTAAAAGGGTTTCCATCTAGTAACCCTTCTACATAGGCAAGACACGTGAAGAATGCAAGCGATTGTTGCCACATGACATGCAGAGGGTAATCTATAATCATATCTTTCTATACAGTAGCTTATTTAATGTTTCCATTGGTCATCTTGCAGCCTCCAGTTAAGTTTTTGTCATTAAATAAAATTTTGGAGAGATGTGCTGTTTTTGATAACATCACTGTGGTTCCATATTTTGTCTAATGTTTGCCTTTTGTATATTCAATTAAATTATTCCATCTAATATTTTAGGCTTTATCAGTCAAATGACCAAGAATAATTGACCAAAAACAAATGAAGGACAGGATAATTACTTTTAAACATGAGTGTAAATGTATTTGGTTGATTCTGACCACAGACATATCCACAATTATAAAAGGGTGTGTATATTTATGCAGCCAGTTGTTACTTTTTTTTCCTATTTTTCCTTAAATGTTTCTGATAGCTTTTCACTTAATTTGTAGATGGATGTGCAGACTGTTTATATCTAATGTATTTTAAGCAATGTGAAATGCACATACATAATCTAAAATTTCTTTTTTATTATTATTTACTTTATGGTCACATTTCTAGCAATTTTATTAAAAATTCAGTGTGCTTGGGAAAAAAAGCTGAGAATGGAAGCCAATAGCAGCAAAGTAAAATACAATAAATTTAGTTTTAAATACGTAAAAATTGTTTCATATATTTCTCCCAATATATCTATAGGAGTTCTTTAAAATATTCCTAAATATATATTAAAGTGTGGCAATCTGCCAGGACACATATAAATGCTGACACAGCTTTTTTCCAGGTCAAGATAACTACACACAAGTCAATAAAATAATGTTATAACACACATTAACACTCTGTTAACTGTTCCGGCTACTCACATTTTACAGCCTTTTCCCATGTTGTGCTCTCATGCGCATCCTGCTTACACGTGTGCCACGTCTTTAGCTCATATTTACTCGATCGCATTTCAGTGTACTGTGCATATCGAGTTATGCTGCAACAGCAGTGAGAGGCAAACACTTGCCTCATACCCTGTTATCTTGCTATGCGGAAACATGCATGTGTGCAGCCTGATAAGACAGCAGGCCTCTCTTTTCCTAAGCCATAATGTTAGCTATCATAGTGTTGGTGTGCATTATATAGCAATCAGGGGTTTAAATGAATTTTGAAGCTCACCATCTGAAGATACTATTTGTTTTAGTAGCCATTGTAAAGTGTCTAAATACATCTGTCGAATACATGCACAAGGTTACCAAATAATTGTGAACATGAATTTAGCCCAGTTTCAAAAGCTGATAACTTTATAGACCAATCCTATAAAATCCTATAAAATTGGTATAAAATACTCAGGATCTCCTGTTTAGGATCAGCAGAACATCAGAAGTTTTAGTTGGAGCAAATTTTTGCAGAGAGTTACATCTCTAGGATCCAGTGCATTCAATATTATTACACAATTTTATTTCATAATTTTATCCTTAGATGAATATGAAAGGCGAAGACAGTACATATATTTATGCAACTAATTTGCTTGTTACTTATACTCAATATAATAGCCTGGTCTGGGTAATTCATATTAAATCTAGAAGCCACTTATTGCCTTATAATGTATATTTTAAGTTTCTTTAATAATTTTCATAATACTGCCATGCCAAAAAAAAAAAAAGTGAATTGGGCTCCATCAAGCAAAACAGCTGTGGAGATTTGAAATTATTCAAACTGTTTTAAGAACCCTTCCATACATTATTACATTATAGTGCAGAACAATCAACTTTGCAAAAGAAATGAGGTCGGACAAAAATAATGAACAGCGATCACTTAAACTCTTGGTAAAGTTACACCCTAAAAAATCAACAGTAAGAACCAGTACGATATTAAAAGTAAGTGGATTTCTACTGTATATGCACACAATGTGAGGAGAACTCATGAAAAAAGTGCTTCAATTTGTTAGGGAGCATAAAGATTGGACTTTGCAACAATAGAAAAAGGTAAGATGAGTTCCAGATCAACTCTATTCCAGAGCCACGGCGGCATCAGGGTAAGAAAGGAAGCGCATGAAGCGATGCACTTATCAGTCATAGTGGCCATTGTACAACCCTCTGGAGGCAATGTCATGATCTGGGGTTGCTTTAGTTGCTCAAACCTGAATGTTCTGAATGACCAGGTTATTACATCACAATGATTTACTTCCTATATTCCATTACTCAAACTGAAAAAGAGTGGTTCTCTGAGCATTAGAAATCATTTTCACACTCGAACTGGCCTCCACATTGTGTGCTGTAATCGAAGCTAAAGGTGAATGAATGAAATCTTAAAGCATGTGCCTTTTTTTTTCTTGGCCAGGCAAAGTATAGAGATCATGTTACCTACTGAGTCTTACAAATCATTTGGCTTGTACTCACGTGTAAATGCATATATATCAGGAAGAGGGATTATCACTTGCTTACTTTTCCTTTCCTCAGAAACAGATGGCTTTCTCAGTAGGGAATCGTCCTGTTGATGTAACTGAGGAAAATTCACTTGTTCAACTGTCAAACTGTCTCCTTCTGTTAATGACTGTTCACATGCTTTGTCGGCTCCAGAACAGGGCATCCAGTCATCCGTGGAAAGTTCTGGAATGGCTGTTTGTTTTTGTTGGTGGGGATGATTGCATAGGTCTCGTGGGGAGCCGGTGTTGGGCAGGGTATGGAAGGCCATTTGAATCACTGCATCATTCCCTGTATCCTTGGCTGCGTGTGTGCCAGTAGACTGTGTGCTACAAGAAACACCACACATTTCCTGTGCCTCTAAACATTTGTCTTTTTCTAAATGTGTGTCCTCCTCTAGAAAGTTTGTTGGACTTGAATTAGATTTGGAGGAATCAGTATTTGAACAGTGGTTTCTTTTTTCTGATGGCCTGGAAACAATTTCCTTCTGAGACCCTCTTCTGCCCGTTTCCTGAGAGGACGAGTCTTTCTTTCGTGCCTGAGCAGATATCAAATATGTGGACTTTCTGTCAGAAAAACTACCTGGTCCTTTGATCACCCGTCTGCAGGTTCTGCTCTTCAAAGGGAATTGGTCAGTCTGGTTGAGTTGTTGGGGTGTGTAAATATAATTTGATGTAGTTGTTTCTGACTCAGGTCTGCAGTTTCTAGCCAAAGGGCTGGATTCAGTAGATGATCCATGACTCTTCAAAGGGAATCGGAAGTGGTCCGTCTGCTTGGTTTGACTTAGTGCGCTAATATTAGTTCCTGAAGCTTCGAATTGACCCTTACTGTGATGTTTTTCAGTATCATTTGCATGTAAGTCAAGCAAACAAGTTTTGCTGTTTTCAGGAATGTCTACAGGGCCTTGACTTTTTATTTTCTGAAAAACCCCAGTAACTGGACTAGTGTGAGCTTTGACAATTGTTGAGGAAGGCACCACGTTCGATTTTTTTGGAGATACGACCCCCTCATGGTCTTTAGGGAATTCTGAGGATGACTTGAGTTGACTATCATGGCTTGGATTACTCTGAAGTCTATTTGTAAGACCTGATGTTTGATTGCCTGCTGTAGATTTTGCCATTTGTGGCTTGGATTGAAACATTTCTCTCCTACCCACATCTTTATCCTTGTGTATTTTCAATCCAGCTTGGCTTAACTTTGATTTTGCCTTGTCAAATACAATATTTGATCCAGGGTTTTCAGTCTTTCCTGTTTTGTTTAACCCTAGGCGGGCTTGAATTAAGATGGGGTCCTGGGTCAGATGCCTCTTTTTATAGGATGCCAGACTTAGCGATCCTCTTCCTATGTGTTTCAGGTTTTGCGGGCTTATGCTTTCCTTCTTAGTTGCGGTATTTCTGATAGATTTGTCTTCCAGACTAACATCTTTATGGAGCATGCCTTGGTGCTGGTACCTCTGCAACTGTTCTTGTTTTTGCTTTTGCTGAGTTCTTGTTTTTGAGATAGGAATTGATTTAGCCCTTCTCTCACCATGCGATATTATGGTCAGTTTAGAATGCTCATTGTCTGTTTGAACACCGGTTTGGACTGAAGGTTGATTGCTTGGAAGGGATTGCCTGGAAGATTCCACACTATCAGTACCAGATGCTGGCTTGCTGTGAGGAGAAAAAAAAAAATTCACAACAATTATTCCTATTAATTCCTTACACTGACGCATCCACTTTAAAGGATAACAGAGGCATTACATTTTGAGACAAGTACCTCCTCAATGGAAAACTGTAGGCTGAAGGATCCAGGGGGCTCCCACTGTCACTGAATGAGGAGATGTGGATAGGCCTCTTCAGGATGACAGGGGAAGAGAGAGGTATGGAACATGGAGAAAGTCTAGAAGGGCTAGAAGAAGCAAGCAACTGGGGACATGGAGAAAGCCTTGTAGGAGATAAACAGAGAGGCTGTGGGGAAGGGGAAAGCCATATTGCAGGGTTGGAAGAGGAAAGAGTGAATGGACAAGGGGATGCACATGTAGGAGAGGAAGATGTTGAAACAGTTTGAGGAGATGGAGAAAGTCTTGAAGGTGAAGATGAATTGATAAGAATCAGATTTGGGGAGAGACGGGCAGGAGAGCTGGATGCTGGAGAAGAAAGATTTTGAAGGGCTGGGGAGAGACGAGTAGGGGATGTGGAGGATGGACGCTGTGGACAAGGTGAAAGTCTTGCAATAGAGTGAGAGGAGACATATAGGGGACATTGAATAGAGTTAGGAAGGAAGGACAATTCAGCTTGGTCTAGCTCACTTTGGTTCATAGTAGTGGATTTCAGTTAAACATTTAGAGCACAGACTTTTGAGGCAGGAGGACTTTTAGGCAGGAAATAACACAGCAAGCAAAAGTCTAGAAAAACAAAGTCAATGAAAGTGTGTGTTACAAAAACATGAAATAAAGTCTGAGGACTATATATTGTACATCATCCTCATTTAAAATATTACCATATGCTATGCAGATATTAAAAGTAACACATGTTTAGACAGTTTATATCACAACTAAGACAGAAGTAAAATAAATAAATAAATAAATAAATAAATAAATAAAACTGACCTGTAAGGCTGCATCTCTCTGCTGGCTGAGAGTAACAGAATGTGAAAATGAGAAGAAAAACAGAGCAACAGAAAGTAGTGGGTACAACTCACATTCTCTCAATTCTTTTTATCTAAAGCCTCGCTGTCTCGCTCACCCACTCCCATCACTTCACGGGTGATAAACGATGGAGAGTGTGTCAGAGTCCAGAAAGAGCACGAAGGAAGACTTCAAAAACCCTTTAAAGTGTCGAGAATTTTATATAAATATTTAGGATTAAGACCTTGATTAAACAAAACCCATTTTAATAAAGTAGGTTATTTTTGATGACATTTGATGTGTAAAAGGGTAAATCCCTGGTCTGTCCAATTTTGTCTGTTTGTTTGGTCAAGAAACAGAATGAAATGCTAAATAAAAATAACAACTGAACGTAAATTGGGAAAAGTATCCAGTATTCTGGCGGCATGGTGACATAGTGGTTAGCACTGTCGCCTTGTACGTCCGGTTTCTGGGTTTGATTCCCGTGTCTGTGTGCATGGAGTTTGCATGTTCTTCCCGTGCTTGGTGGGTTTCCTGCAGTTTCCTCCCACAGTCCAAAGACATGCAGGTTAGTAGTATGTGAGCGTATGTATGTGTGTGCTCTTTGATGGATTGGCATCCTGTCCAAGGTGTACCCTACCTCGTGCCCTAAGTCTCCTGGGATAGGCTCCAGGAACCCTGTGTACAGGATTAAGCGGTATAGGCGATGAATAGGTGATTCAGTATTCTGAATAACTATTTTATATACAGTATAAGCTTCAGCTGAGCTTGAAATTAAAATATCAATTATATAGTGTAGCATTTTCACAGAACATACAGTCTAATGACACATGGAAAAAATGCATACAGTGAAAAGCTCTTCAAATATGTGACATTTCACACACACACACACACACACACACACACACACACACACACACACACACACACACACACACACACACACACACACACACACACACACACACACTGTATATACAATGAGGAAACCCACCAAGCACATATCAAAAAAAACAAGGCAACACTTAACACCCAATTTTACTTGAACACCCCGTATATGTATATATTGGTTTTGAAGCCAAAACCAGGACAACAAAGCATTTCTTTTATTTCTTTGAGCAGTGTATATTAATATATATTTAAATACTTATATAACACTTAAATAAACCTGTTAAAAGACTGGCAAGCTTGATATGTTACTTGTTCAGTTGCCAGACAAATTTGCAAATTTATGGTAATTTATGGATTTATCTCTTGAAGGAAGACAAATGATTTGTCAATAGAAAAGGAAAATACAGATCTTAACCCTGACGTGGGTCCTTTCTTTTTTATAATATGGGGTGGAGTGGGGTTGGGTAGACGTTCCCAGTTTCAGCGTGTGAGACTGTTTTCCTTTCACCCTGTTTGAACAGATTTATTTCTTTATTTTTGGTACATACATGTCTATTTTCTTATTAATTTTGTCATTTTTGTTGTTGCCCAGAGAATAAAAAAGTAGTTCGTTCCATCTCCTGCAATCCTGACCAAGCTGTTACTAAGGATGCTACAAACACATTAGGCATTCAGATTTTGTACAGTGTTCTCCTTCTATTAATTAAAGTCAAACCTCATGCTAATGTGATGTTTTTGCAATGTCTTAGGGATTCCAGTCTCCTTGCACACCTGTGAAACCTTCAGGAAGGAATGATGCAATCTTTATATTTGTATTTGTATATATTTATTACTGTAAATATACTGTATGCATTTATATTACATTACATGTCCATTCCAAGAAATGTATTTGTATCCTGTTCTATATTTTTAGTAAATTTTCTCAAATATGTTTTCGTCTATTTTTCTGAGGATTTTTTATTAGGACATTTTCTCACATATAAGAGACGACAACCAATATACTCTATCACTTAATGTAAAGTTTGGCTTTCTCATCTAACACAAGCATGGTTCTGAGGTTTTGTTTAAGGTAACACTAACAACACTCATTGGCTTGATCAGATCTCTTCATAGATATGCTACACTGTACTGCTATTTGACTGATACATCGGGTTGCACAAGAGACAAAATACACCAATTAATATACGACAATCATGAATCCGGTATAACGTACATACTGTATACGGAAAAAACTTAAATCACTTAATGATCAGAATTATATTCAATTGTTTTAAACAATATGTGGCAGACTTAAGCTACCAGAACAGTCCAAAGCTTGCATGATTAAAGGATGAGCACAAATCATTAACCATATCTTTTCAAAATATATCAACTTTTATGCTGTATATCGTGTGAACACCCTCTGAGTTCCTTCCAAATATGGAATCCCCCCATGTTTTAATCGGCACAATGTACTAAACTGTACCCTTCCTTGTTGTGGGGTTGGGAACTTCAAGGGTATATCGGTACAAGGGTATGTTTGTCTGTATCCTCTTCATGGTAATGTGAATTTATTATTATAGAACCACTTGTCTCTTTAAAGGTACTATGTTCATCTCACCAGTTGAAACATACACACTTAAGTTACAAAACTCATACCTTGGTGTACCATTCTAGTGATGAGAAAAGATCCGGTTTAATACCATTTTATTCTGAAAGGGTACGCCAAAAAAACAAAAAACACATTTAAAACCATATCCTCCATAATACATATTCAATGTCATGAACTCTTCATGTGTAACAATCAAAGCTCTATTATTGCAAAAGAATATCCATGGAAATTTTGATGGACTCGTCTTCTTAAGCATTTGCTGGTCGATGATCTGAATCCGGTTACTTTTTGAGTCCCTCTTTCACACATCGGCTCATATGAGTGCGCTGCTGTCATCATCTCGGTGAGTGTTTAGTGTGGGCACTAGAGGCTGGTGCTTGATGGACTTGTTACTCCACTTATGAGCATCTTGAAGCCCGGGCTCCAGGAAGTAGAGGCAGGCTCCAAACCCGGCCAGGACCAGGACAGAAACAAGCAGATAGACCGGAACAAACCAGTCCACAAACATCCTGTAGTGAATATGGAGTGAATTGGAATTTATTATAATGGAATTATGTAGCATGCAGTAAAGCCTAACCAAACAATAAAACTGTTGCCATAATTCACGGCTTTGTAAAATGCACTGCAGTTTTAACCATAAAATGTCCAAACAAAGTGAGCATATCATGACTACACTCTATAACGCATCTACTGTATGTACATGAACATCCAGCATGCATGATTTCATACATGGCATGCAAGCTTGGCACAAGCCCATACCTGGATTAATATGCTCTTGTATTGCTTCTGGTTGGGTGAAATCACTCTACTTGGACGATGATGATACCTGTGCGGCTGTATCGCTATTAAAATCCGTGGAAGGTTATAAAGGTGAATGGAAAGATACAGCGATTTGATGTTGTATTTGAAAGTCTGCTCGGCGATCTCTCTCTATTTCTCTCTTCAGGGCTGTGCCATCCTCGTTTCACATGGGGGTGTGTGTTACTATGGTAACAGCTGTGGTAATGACGAGGAAAGGGTGGGTGAGTGATAGAGCCTTATATAAGGGATTTTTTTGGTCCTTCTGACCTGCTTTCTCTCCGTCCTTTGCTCCCTGCAGTAGCCGAAACAGAAAGACGCTATAAAGGGATCTAATTGTTAGGCACGATCAGTCATTATTACTGAGTTGCAAGGTGCATAATAGTGCATGCTGGGTTTTTTAATTTGGAAACACACCAACTCTCCATCTAAACTATTTCCCGAAATAGTCCCTTTTGGGCTGTTTCTTACACAAGCTGCCTCTGGGGACACCAAACTACTAATCACGCACTTAACTAACACGGTGATTACCAAGACTGCCTGGGTGAAACCAAATGTAGGTTGTGTAAATAATAAACAGTAATCTAGCTGTCTTATATTGACTAGGTTAATAAAGCTAGAGAGCTCATTTAGGTCAGTAGGGGGCAGAATTCCGGCTGCAGATACTACAGTACACGCCACAGTGGTTATGTAACACAATGCCATGCAGACATGTGGTGAAGTACAGGTATGTTGTGGAGTAAAAGTACTGTATCTTCTAATAAAACTAGTCACATATAGTACAGATATGTGAAATCTGTGCTTAATTACAGTAACAAAGTAAATGAATTTATATACCTTTCAATTTTGGTGCCCAAAAAAGTGGACAAAAGATATCCTTTGGTGTCTGATTTGAGTCTTTTTTGATGTATTGATGTTATTGTTGATGTATATTCGATTGTAAAAGGTTTAAACATATCTCACTATTTGCAAGTCGATCTGAGTTTGTTTCACCAAGATTTTATAGTTGTTTTGCTGTCATATGTATATATGAAAAATAGTATGATGCATATTATATTAATATAATATTACTAAATTATATATAAAACATATGGCAATAAATGTTTTATAACTTTAAAAAAAAGTTTTTCTTTTCCTGAAGTGTGTATACATATTTTTGTGTCTCTCTCTCATATATAATATATATAACCACTGAGTCGTTTATATATATACGACACAGTATATATATGTATAAACCATTTGTCGCATTTAATTAGTAAAATATAGAAGATGTTGCGTAAAGTTTATTAAGTTTAGTCTAGCAATGACAATGGTTGCTGAATCTTTCATGTCACAAAAACAACTTTTTTGTACTACAGATTTAAGTTAAAAGTTTGGCAGATTACATCAGTTCAATAGAAAACAAATGTTTTGACGCAAAAAGTAGCTCATGGACATTTAAGAAAAAATGCATACAAAGACAGACTCCGATAAAGCTGACAAACTGACACACACACCCCCACAAAAAGCAGGTTTTCATTTTTTTTAACAATCAAAATATTCATAGTCAGATTATCACATGGACTATGAATAAAACAGTAATAAGAAAAACATATAACTAGTTTTGTTCTCCCAGCAATAGACAGGACTGAGCAGCAGACATGTAAATTCAAGCAATTCCTCAGTCAAATATTGTGACAGTAATTGTTGTGCAAATAGTTTCACTTATTTCTCTTTTAAGGTTTTAGCACCGAAGACACGCTGTGGCAAAGCGTCAAAACGGTTAGAACGTTTGGACAACTGATCATAAGGTTTAAACCCCAGCTCCATGACGTTGCCACTTTTGGGCCATTGAGCAAGATGCTTAACCCTCACCTCCTCATATGTGCAATAAAATACATGTGTCGCTCTGGATGTCTGCAAAATGCAGTAAATGTAAATTAATTACAGAAAGAAAGAGAACCATATGGGCAAAGAAAATTCTAAAAAATAATAATAATAATTTGAGAATGTTACTAAATACAGTAGAATATGTATATTACACTATATGCTTCAGTCATGTATATAATCATAATCTTTTCAGTTTGTAATTAGATACCAGCTGTTAAAGTGTCTGTGTTGCTCCTGCACCACATTCAAAGGGATTTTCAATGTTTTGTTCTATAAATGCAGTTTTCTTCTTCTTCTTTACTTCAGATCATCAGATTTGTAAATTGCTACAATTATCTTGTTCAGTAATTTTAAGTACATATTTTAGTTCACTTTTCAGAACTATTTGCAGTGAGGAAACATATGTAGTAGAAAATATAAACACAGTGAAGCCTAGTCTCAGGCTGCCCCACAAACTTGTAGAATATCTCCTTAATAAAACGTCCATATAATTTTATAATTTAGGAGCCTGGTAAACTTCGGATTCATTGGCAGGTTGTTGAGGTTTCTGGCACAGCAGGAAGTCAGTGATGATGGGGGCCACACGCTCGGGGTTGTTCAAATGCACATGATGATCTCCTTCCACTGTTATGAGGGTGTTCTGACAGGGAAAAAAACAGAGAGATGATGACAAGAGAATGTGCCTGTATATACTGTACAGAATGAGTGGAATAACGTCATGTAGGTACTCACTCTTGGATTTGTCCAGCCCTTTAGTAAGGGAACAGCTAATTCTTTTTGTTGAGGGAAGGTCTCCTGCAGACCATGCATCGCTCTGAAATCAATCCGGGAATCAGAGATATTCAGTAAAATGCATCGCGTTTAATGATTAGTGATAATGCCAATTAACCCTATGGTTTTACTGCTAGCGGTTCGGGGCTTCCAGGCGAGTAAGAAGTGTTGCATGACTACTAATTTATACTAGTTGATCAGTAACTGAAAAAAGTCTATGAGTAGAGGATTCTATCCCAGAACAATGCACAAGGTATGGTACACCCTGAATGCTTTCCTGGGAAGTTCTTCATGGGAGCCAGTTTCATCATGGTGATCGATGGGTTTTGCAAACACACTTGACAATACTGTTCTTGCAAACTATTAGAGAACAGATTACCTTTTTGTCTTAAAATAACAGCTGACGGTTGTTGTTATTGTTGTTGTTGTTATTAAATCACTCAATGTCAAATGTATCATTTCATAGTTTTGAAGAAATCTAGTAAAATCCAAACTTATGCCCAAAATTTTTGCCTGGTAAAAATCTCACCACTAATACCCGAGTTACTGCCCCATAACTATTACTAAACATATATTAATGATGCTGGGACAATTTGAAGTTATGGTGCGTTCACACCGAACGCAGCGAGTGCGTCAAATTTTCAACGTAGATTGAATGCCTTCTTTGTATTTAAAGGGGCCGCAAAGCAAACAAGCTTGTTGATCTTGTGGAGACTGACCAAAAAAAACAAGAAATTGATTGATAGAACTGTATTGTAGAAATAAACAAATTATAAGCCATTTGTATGGTGTGTGTTCCTTTGAATCCTCTCAAGTGGAGGACCTCTACTTTTTTATTGGTTGCCGCTCAACCACGTCATAGCTCATTACCCTAAAGTTGAGCTGATTTCAACTCCCTTCGCCATGAAAATGAATGACTTACGGCCACTTTGACGCTCTCGCCACATTCGGTGTGAACGCACCATTATTGTTAAGTAAGACAGAGCTACAATACAGTGTCTGTCACACACTCACTCACTCACTCACTCATCATCATCTTCTATACTTAATCCTGTATTCAGGGTCACGGTGTCCTGGAGCCTATCCCAGGAGACTTAGGGCACAAGGCAGGGTACACCCTAGACAGATTGCCAATCCATCACAGGACACACACACGCACGCACACGCGCACACGCACACACACTCATTCACACACTACGGACAATTTGGGAACACCAATGAACCTAATCTGCATGTCTTTGGACTGTGGGAGGAAACCGGAGTACCCGGAGGACACCCACCAAGCACGGGGAGAACATGCAAACTCCATGCACACAGAAACAGGAATCGAACCTGGCCGGGAATCGAACCCAGACCCTGCAGGTGCAAGTCGACAGTGCTAACCACTACACCATAGTGCCTTCCACAATACAGTGTAAGCAAGTAAAATATTGTGTAAAGGGCAGTTATAAGGATTTTGTGACTTACCGCAGCACTAGCACCTTACTGGTTATCTGTGACTGCAACTGTAGACATTGCTCTAATGTATTCCTCACAATGTTAGTCTAAAACAATCAGAATACAGTTAAGCATTCAAATTAAACTTCTCTCTCTTTTTCTTTAGTATTTCATTTTACTTGTAACAATAAATACAGTTTAAAATCTCGATTAGCAAAATAGATTTGTTTATTATTTTGCCACTTTAGATTTTTTTTTTTTTTTTAGATTTTTGGCAGTCAGAAAAGTAAACGTAATTCATGGTATTAAAATTTAAAATAGTGACTCACCAGGTTTATTCTGATGTCTCTGGTGAACACCACCCCTTTAAGGGAAAAAATAGGAATGTGAAAAATAGAGGAAATTACATTTTGGTTCATCCATCCCAAAATGTACAACATTGTCATAACTAATAATATATATATTTTTTCTCTGCTATAACACGCCGAAGTGCACTATATGTGCACTTGAATGTGGCATGCCGCTGCCTAGAGCGACTAACAGTGTAATAAATGACTGTAGCACTTTCAGAGGTTATAAATAGACGCTCTTTATATTTTACTGTAATAGCAAGAGGCAACATAGTTTTAGATATGTGAAGAAAAACTTTTTTTTAAAATAATTTGTGGCAGCATTGTATCAAAATTTGTCTTTCGTTGTTTTTCATTTACATCTCTGAATCTTCACCCAAGTTTCCTGCAAGGACCTACGAGCTATTCTTCCCTATAAATCATCTCGGTCCCAATTACCAATATTTTATTGCCTGTGAGACAATTCACGAGGAAGCTCTAACCTCCATCTACCTCCCGGACTCCTCGTTCTAGAAGAATCTCTGCTGACTTGTCTGAGAGAAACTTGTTCGCTGCCTTCAATCTAGAAAAAGAAGCAGAGCAATGAGACAAAGAAGGCCATGAACATAAAATCTTTACCTGAGGAAAAGCTACATATCTGCGATACTTTACCTCTCTTTGGCTGCCTCATAGGTGTAGATCCTTTCTTTTCTGTCAGCCAATTTTTTTTCATATTCCATCATTTCTTCAATCCCTCTGGCCATGATAAGGCTCATTCTTTTCTGTAAGAGAAAAGATGATAATTAATTAACCAAAATGACAAGAAATGAAGGCTGAAAAAAAGTTTTCACACTCTTTCAGGTTTTCCACATTGTGTTATGTTTCACACTCATCTTTAAAATGCATTCAAGTGTTTGGTGTGTTTTGTTAGTTTATTAAAAAATTTACTCTGGTACAAGGTGCTATCTGTAGACTTAGTGAAATAGGCTCGACACAGATCTGATGAATGACATAAGGAAATTTCTGCAGCACTGATAGTCTCCAAGAGCACCACAGTCTCTATCACTCTTAAATGGAAGAGCTAATAAAGTAGAACATCTAATAATCCACTTGTAGACCACTTATAGACCACAACCATGGTCAGACAGGTAACCAAGAACCCAAGATAATATATGAGATCCCGAGTTCCCTTGTGGAGATGTGAGAGACTCACAGAAACACAACCAAGCAGGCCCCTATGTTGGGGTGACCAATCACAATGGTGGCAGCTTCATGTCATGGGGATGTTATTTTGCAACTGGAACTGGGAGACTAGTCAAAATGTATTAAAAATACAGACCTATCCTGAGTGAAGGCCTTGTCCAGAGTGCTCAGGATCTCAGGCAGGGGTGACAGTTTACGACAACACGATGACCCAAAGCTGATCACTAATAAAACACAAGAGTGGCTTCAGCACAGCTCTGTGAAAGTTCTCGAGAGAGATTTAGGACCTGAACCCAGTAAAGCATCTCTGAAAAGATCTGAAAATGGCTGTGCACCAACTCTGGCCATCCAACCTGGTTGAGCTGCCAAGAAGAATGGAAGAAGCTTCCAAAAAAAAGGAGTGCCAGGCTTATAGCATTATTCATAAGGCCATCATTGCTGAAAAAGTGCTTTAAATACGTACCAAGGGTCTGAAAACTTATGTAAATGTAAATGGGATATTTCTGTCTTTAGCCTTCAATAAATTAACAAAACACTTCAAACACCTGTTTTTACTTTGTCATTTTGAAATCTACCATTTTGTATCGTGCGTAGAATAATGAGGAAGAAATTATAAAAATTAATTCGAAGATGAGTGTGAAAGAACAGGTGGAAAATTTGAAAGGGTCTGAAATATTTCACTCGGCACTGCAAGTCAAACTTTGTGCTTTAATTATTGAATTAAAGCAAACTAAATAAGTAATATTTCTGTAGAATATTAATACAATTTCACATATTGAAAAAAGCTAATTAATTCTTTCATTATCTGGTGTCTTGTGTTTGTACCACATCTATTGGGAGAAATCCATATGAGTCCAAGAGCACTAAAGCCTCCACCATGTCTGGATACAAAGCACACAGCTGGAAAAATGTCACAAACAGCACAATGGAATATCTGTACAGCTTAACACGCTATAAAAGTTATTAAAATTATTAATTAATTGCTTTGTATTAATTATATGATCTATTATATTTTGAGTTGCATTTTGAATGGACAAAAAATTCATGAAAAAACTAATAAATTAAGTGATTATTATTATTAATTTTATTATTATTATTATTATTATTATTATTATTATTATTGCCTTACCATTCCACCTATATTTCCTCCTGTAAATTGAACAAAGAAAGGTTCTATCAGATCACTAGGCAGATTTATAATCTAACAACCGGTCACCACAATACATAATTCTCATATATGATAATGATCTGGTAGAATGTGCCACTGCAGAATAAATAGCACAAAAAGGCAGCTTCCTGCAATAAATACGACAGAGTCTCATGGTGTCAAGTCGCATCACTTGTATTAGCAGCACATTTGGGGACATTTGGAAACATTGATGACAATGAAACGTGAAAGAAAAAACGTTGTCAGTTTCATTTTAGCAGAAATGTGTGTTAATGTGTAAAGATAATTTTCCAACTAAAAAGAATGTTTAAAAGTGATCTGAAAAATAAAAGGCAGTGGATGTCCACTGTAAGTGAGCAGGCAGACATTCGCCTCCTGAACCTATTCAAATCCCTGACCTTTGTCCATTCCATTTAATGCGTAACTACTGTACAAAAAATTAATAGTGGAAAGCTAACTCGTTCCCTCTGACGACAAAACACACAATCGTTAAAATGAAAAATTTGCTATTGAAAATGTTGCTGGAAAAAAAATTATGTATGAAGAAAAAGGATGTTAATGAACAGCGTCAAGGGAAGCCTAGAGCCTATCCAAAGAGACTTTGGGAATGAGACAGTGTACATCCTGGCATGTCTTTGGACTGTGGGAGGAAATCAGAGTGCCTAGAGAAGAAAATGCAAACTCCATGCACTCAGAATCGAACTCTGCACCTTGGAATAGCGAGGCAACAGTGTTAAACACTACACCACCATGCCACATACTCATAGTTAACTCACTGTTGCAATATTTAATTATTCATTATATTAGTAGGGTTGTCTATGACAAAATTTACAGTCTTGTTCATAAGAATTCAGACTTTACACCAGCATAATGGATCTGAAATTAAGTATCAAGGAGTGCTTGAAATGTGGACTTTCAGCTTAAATTTAAGGTGTTTGGCAAAAATTTAGAATATTTACTATTTAGGAATTATAACTATTTTAATTTTCAAGTCTACCCATTTTCGTAGATTCAAAAGCAATTAGACAAACTAACAATTATAAATATTTGAATTACAGTGTAACCTTGGATTATGAGCAGAATTCGTTCCGGAAGTGGGCTCGTGTTCCAAAACACTCGTAAACCAAATCATCATTTTCCCATAAAAAATAATGAAAACTCAAATTATTCGTTCCACAGCCCCAAAAATTAAATACATTAAATACAATCTATAAAATGAAAATAAAACAAATTAATCTGCACTTTACCTTTAAAAAAAGTACAAATAAATCCCGACAGATACGTTTTTCCATTGGTGCGCGCAGGCGCCGTGTGTGTGTGGGTGTGTGTGTGTGTGTGTTTGGAATTAGCTCCTTTCCTCGCCTCGTTTTACACAGTAACACTCCTCCCTCTCCCCACCTCGCTTTTTAAGTTTCACAACAAACACACACACACACACACACACACACACACACAATGGAAACACCGCTTTAACAAGGGAAAAAAAAGAAATCTCTCTGACACTGGCATGAGAGCATACTAAAGGAATCACTTTTTAAGTTTCACAAAAAAACACACACAACGGAAACACCGTTTTAACAGGAAAAAAAGGAATCTCTCTGACAATGGCGTGAGCGCATACTAAGGGAATTCACTGCTGTAAAGTAAAAAAAAAAAACAGAAACAAAACAAATGGACCAGCACCTTACCTTTGAAAAGAATCGCAACATAGCAGAGTTTCTGTGTGTTTGTGAAGCCTTCCCGGGGGTGAAAAGGCGAGAGAGCGTCTGTGCGTGTGCCAGGGTGTTTGCGCGTGAGTGTGTCGGTGTCAAATTACGCGCACGCACACACATAAGAGAGAAAGAATTCCGCAGCGCATGAGTGACGCTTGGTGTCAAAATAAGAGTCATGCGTGATGATGATACTCGGCGCTCGTAAACTAATACTTTCTCGGTTTCTGATA
This sequence comes from Clarias macrocephalus, assembly GCA_011419295.1. Classification (NCBI taxonomy): domain Eukaryota; kingdom Metazoa; phylum Chordata; class Actinopteri; order Siluriformes; family Clariidae; genus Clarias; species Clarias macrocephalus. The sequence continues at coordinate 233,173 of JAAGKR010000174.1, read as the reverse complement.
AAAAATTTATTAAAAATCTTTGCTCGATTTACGGATCACTCGTAAACCATGTTACTTGCAATCCGAGGTTCCACTGTATTTTCATACATTTTTATATTTCAAGACCGTTGAGAACACGGGGGTGTTAACATATGCCGAGCTTCCTCCCTTCCTAAATTAGTGATGTGATATGTTTTTTTTCTCCTTAAAGCCCTTAAACCCATTGTACAAAAATGATGGCCCTGTACAAATACTTATGGCCCTGACTGTATAATAAGCATAATCTAAGTATAAACTCATAGTTTTTAACACACAACAGGACACATTGTTCAGAAATCTGTACTTTCTGATAAATATTGTACATCCTGAAGGTATTATGATATTCTTCTCCCACTGGGGAAGGAATCTACATAAGGGTGGTCCATCTTTTAATCTAATCGTATTCCTGCCCATTTGAGACATTTATTCGTAAAATAGCAGCAAATAGAAACAAGAGGATCATATACTACAGTAACAGTGATGAAGAAGATACAGGAACGCCAGCTCACCCATACTGTGGCCAATTATGGAAAAGCGTTTCCACTGTAGAACTGCACACGGAGAGACAAAACAGGCAGACCATCAGTAAAAAAAAAGAGCAGACAATAAAAATAACAATAAAAATGTGTATTTTTAGAAACAGACACCCAGCAATATATCACAAATTACTATTTCAAGAAGAAATTTAGTCTAAATCCACATTATGGCAGAAGCTCAGGTATGTCCATTAAGTTCATTAACAAACTGAATACACTCCATCATCACACTAACCGTCAATGACACGTCGTACGTCTGAAATATAATCAGGAAACATGTAGAAATTTCCTGCGGGTCTGTGAGAGGAGAGGCCATGACCAGGCAAATCTACAGCCACACACCTCCAATCTGAAAGAGAGAGAGAGAGAGAGAGAGAGAGAGAGAGATAATTAGACAAAAAGACAAACAGACAGACACATAGGCAGAGATTTCAGAAGCAACGGAAAAAGGTTGTGCAGTCTGATGAGTTCAAATTGATCCTATACCAGATTGCTGGGCGTGTCAGGGTAAGCAGGAAAGCCCATGAAGCGATGCAACCATCGAACATCATGCCCACAAGTGTCTTACAGTATATCTGACTCTAATGTGGACACATCTGTCCTCTGAAATGGCATGCATGAGCACATCGACACATCTTTGGTGTAAAACATCTAATGTCTGTGTAACGACTCATTTATTTCAAACAACAGATGCTATTTTATCAAAAATACGCTTGGAATTTTGCTCTGGAGGATGACGAGTAGTTAGTCGGGTGTATTTGTTGACATCCAGAAAAAAAACAACAACAAAAAAAAAAAACTAAGTTAGACGTCTCGCTTTAGCGAGTTAAGGAAAATTCTACCCTTTTATAGCAGCTGTTTTTACACCAGTGTGAAATCAGACAGCACCTTACTCATGCGCAGAGGAAAAAGTCACATGACTTCCCATCTGCCTGTTCTCTTTTAAGACGCATGACTTTGCGTGTATGTGTATGTACATACAGTACGGTATGATCTACAGTAGAACCATGCATGAAAGTGACTCAGATCTGATCTGATCGGAAAAAAACATCAGATTAGTTTGTGCAGACAGCCATAGAAATCAGTTCTCTGTCACACGGGAACAAAAAACTGAATTGAGTCACTTCAGGCTGGTATTGTGAACATTTATGTATTTTTCTTTCCTGATGGCACGGGCATATTTCAGGACTCAAATTAGAAGAGTGGTACTGGGAGCATAAGGAATCAATTTCACACATGAATTGGCCACCACATTGCGTGCTGTAATCAAAGCTGAAGGCAATCAAGTGAAATTATAGAGTGTGTGGCTGTTTTTTGGCCAGGCAGTGCGGATAGACACAAACGGAGCAAACAAGAAACAGACAGAGAGAGACAGGACAGACTAACAGACTGTTACAAACTGACAGACACAAAAAAACCTGACATGGATAGATGTAGACAGAAGGGTACAGACTGACTAATACTCAAGACCGAAAGTCAGACAAGGCCAACAGAAGAACAGAGACAAAAAAAGTCTAGTAGACAGACAGATACAGTGCAGGGCACTAATTTTAGGCTGGTGTTAAAAATGCTATAAAGTAAGAATGCTTTCAAAAATAGAAGTGTTAATAGGTTATTTTTATCAGTTAACAAAATGGAATATAAATGAACAGAAGAGAAATTCAAATCAAATCAGTATTTGGTGTGACCACCCTAAATCAAGGTTTTTTGCACAGTTTTTGAAGAACCTCAGCAGGTAAGCTGTTCTAATATACAGAAGGCTGCCTTAAATCCTTCTGTCTCTTCATGTAATCCCAGACAGACTCAATGATGTGAAGATCAGGATTCTGTGGGGGCCAAACCATCACTCCTTGCTCCTTTCTAAGCTGAAGATTTTAATGTCATTGGGTGTATATTTCGGTCGTATCATGCTGCAGAATAAATCTGGGGCCAATCAGACACCTCCCTGATGGTATTGCACTATGGATAACTATCTTCCTGTAAACCTGACCTAAATTTCAACTCCATTAGCATGAAATGCTGCCCCAAACTTGCAAGGAACCTCCACCATATTTCACTGTACCGTTCCTCAGCTCTTCGGCAAACAACCTGCCTTCTTCAATGGACAAATATTTAAAATATTGGCTCAACAATCCAGAACACCAGCTACCAGCTCCATAGGTGAGGCGCTTAGCCTAGTTTCCATGTTAGGGGTATGGCTTTTGGGCCGCAGTTCTTCCATAAAGACTACCTCTGGCCAGACTGGGTCCAGCTGGTTTCTGCCCGTACTTTGCTGGTGGCATTGCTGGACATCTTCCGATGACTGAGGGAAGTAAGCATGAAGTGTCCTTCATCTGCTGCATTAATATTCCTTGGCCAACCACTGTGTCCACAGTCCTCAACAGCACATCTTGAAACCTCTACAAATCCTGTTCCTCACATCTACACTACCAATCCAAAGTTTGGACACATCTTCTAATTCCATGGTCTTTAGTTCTAATTCCTTAGCACCTGCTTGATATAACTGGTTAATAATACACCCGACTCTGCTCCTACAAAATCCCTGATGAAAAAATCATGCTGGTTAGAAGCCAAAATGTAGGTATGCCAAATGTTGATTTGATTTAGACTTTTTTCCTGTTTGCTCACTTTATTTTTATCCATTTACAAAAAATATATATATTTTACATTTTATACATTTTGAATGAGGGAATACGAAAGCTTGTTGACAGATGGACAAAGTATATTAAAAAGCAAAGAGATTATATCGGAAATTATATATTGGTCTTTTCTAAAAGTTGATTTTTATAAATTCTAAAGCCAGAGTGGGGATAATGACAGTCACAGAGTCACAGCGAAACACATGCAGACAGATAAAGAACCAAGGCAGGTTGACAGACTGAGAGACCAGACAGAAAGACAAACAGACAGATACATAAGAAAAGGAGACAGTCATAACTATGAACAGAATTGTGATTATGTGATGTATAAAGTTTTGGCACCAGGAGGTAGCAGTGGGATGAGACTGTTAAAGGAGCCGCTGTTGTCGGACCAGCCGTGCAGACAGAGCACAGGACGTCCGTGATCAGGACCCCAGACTCGGCCTCTCATCTCACCCCAGGGCACGGGCATCCTGAACTCAGACACGGTCACTACAACAACACACAGAGATACACACAAGGTCACACTGCAACACAACACTCGCTCTGTGTGTGTTTTATCTAAAGCCAACTTTAAGGAACATGTCTGATGCCTGTGATTAGACGGATATTCTCTCACCTGGCTGCTTCACCGTTGTCATGGCCAAATGTCTGACACCTTTCAATGCCTGAATCATTCTTCACACACACACACACACACACACACACACACAGACAGACAGACACGTTACACACCTGGAGTGTGCAGTTATTTGAACTGAAGAAGTTAATTTCAGGAAATCTATCTATAATAAAAGTTTTTATCCTAATTCAGGAAGGGACATTCAAAACACACACACACACACAGGCTCGCGCAGAAATACACAAAAAGCATCAAACGTACGCTAATAAATCAGGTGAAGGTAAAAACCAGGAGATCTGACCTGCAAAGTCACACCACGGGTTCAGGAGAGACGGCCAGAGTGAAGTCAGCAATAATAACATCCGGACATTTTAACACAAAAGCCGGTTTACGCTAGTTTGACGCTAAACTAACTTGCGCTGTGTAGTTTATATAATTAGCTAAATTGCTCTAAATTGTTTGTTAAAGTACCTATGCGTCAAATAGTATACAAAAATTCATTAACCCGTACATACCAGTGTGATGTTACAATAGCAAACTAAACTCTAATACACAACATTTTAAGCATTTACAGCTACAAGCCAGCATAGTCTGCACTACCATACTAAATAGTATGTAAACACACAATGCTACACTATATGCTGTGGTAGTTAAAGAGGAATCTAGACTCTACTGAAGCACATGTAACATCGCATACGAAATTTTCCATGATGTAGTCTACGTATGTTTGATACGAAATAACATGCATTAACAAATAGAACAAAATGGTCTGTTAGGCTACCATACTAAACTTCACCAAAGCAGTGTATGTCAAAAGTTCATATTAAAATAGAATGTAAATACTGTACAATTTCAAAATAAGCCATACTAAACAGTAAGTATGCAAAAAAAATGCACCCTAAACTGTATTATACATAATATAAAAAGCAAATTATAAAAATTGACTAAATAGTAAGTTTAAATATTATGTTAAACTGAATTATTAAACTAAGTATTAAAATCCCAGTAATCTATAGTACTAATGAGCACTAATTAGTACTAAACTGTAATACATAATGTGTATGACTAAACTAAACTGTAGGCCAAATATATATACCAAATTATACTTCTGGTATAAACTGGCACATTACACTGTACTATATAGTATGTAATACCATAATAAACTGTACTTCGTCGCATGTATGATTGTCATATGACCGTTCTAAAAGGTACCACATAATATGCATTACCATACTAAACTGTAATATGTAGTATTATTACTTTGTATGTACAATAATATCATACTAAACTGTACTATGTATTATGTAATACCATACTAAACTGTACTACGTAGTATGCATGACCATACTGAACTGTACTACTTTGTATGTAATACCATATTAATAGCATACTAAACTGTACTATGTATTATGTAATACCATACTAAACTGTAACACTACTTTGTATGTAATACCATATTAATAGCATACTAAACTGTACTATGTATTATGTAATACCATAATAAACTGTACTATGTATTATGTAATACCATACTAAACTGTACTACGTAGTATGCATGACCATACTGAACTGTACTACTTTGTATGTAATACCATATTAATAGCATACTAAACTGTACTATGTATTATGTAATACCATACTAAACTGTAACACTACTTTGTATGTAATACCATATTAATAGCATACTAAACTGTACTATGTATTATGTAATACCATAATAAACTGTACTATGTATTATGTAATACCATACTAAACTGTACTACGTAGTATGCATGACCATACTGAACTGTACTACTTTGTATGTAATACCATATTAATAGCATACTAAACTGTACTATGTATTATGTAATACCATACTAAACTGTAACACTACTTTGTATGTAATACCATATTAATAGCATACTAAACTGTACTATGTATTATGTAATACCATAATAAACTGTACTATGTATTATGTAATACCATACTAAACTGTACTACGTAGTATGCATGACCATACTGAACTGTACTACTTTGTATGTAATACCATATTAATAGCATACTAAACTGTACTATGTATTATGTAATACCATACTAAACTGTAACACTACTTTGTATGTAATACCATATTAATAGCATACTAAACTGTACTATGTATTATGTAATACCATAATAAACTGTACTATGTATTATGTAATACCATACTAAACTGTACTACGTAGTATGCATGACCATACTGAACTGTACTACTTTGTATGTAATACCATATTAATAGCATACTAAACTGTACTATGTATTATGTAATACCATACTAAACTGTAACACTACTTTGTATGTAATACCATATTAATAGCATACTAAACTGTACTATGTATTATGTAATACCATAATAAACTGTACTATGTATTATGTAATACCATACTAAACTGTACTACGTAGTATGCATGACCATACTGAACTGTACTACTTTGTATGTAATACCATATTAATAGCATACTAAACTGTACTATGTATTATGTAATACCATACTAAACTGTAACACTACTTTGTATGTAATACCATATTAATAGCATACTAAACTGTACTATGTATTATGTAATACCATAATAAACTGTACTATGTATTATGTAATACCATACTAAACTGTACAGTAGTATGCATGACCATACTAAGCTGTACTACTTTGAATGTAATACCATACTAATCTGCACTATGTATTATGTAATATCATAATAAACTGTACTATGTATTATGTATACCACACTAAACTGTACTACGTAGTATGCATGACCATACTAAACTGTACTATGTATTATGTAATACCATCCTAAACTGTACTATGTAGTATGCATGAACATACTGAACTGTACTACTTTGTATGTAATACCATACTAAACTTTACTATGTATTATGTAATACCATACTAAACTGTACTACGTAGTATGCATGACCATACTGAACTGTACTACTTTGTATGTAATACTGTACTAAACTGTACTATGTATTACATAATACCATACAAAACTGTACTAGGTAGTATGCATGACCATACTAAACTGTACTACGTATTGTGTAATACCATACTAAACTGTACTACGTATTGTGTAATACCATACTAAACTGTACTACTTTGTATGTAATACCATACTAAACTTTACTATGTATTATGTAATACCATACTAAACTGTACTACGTAGTATGCATGACCATACTGAACTGTACTACTTTGTATGTAATACTGTACTAAACTGTACTATGTATTACATAATACCATACAAAACTGTACTAGGTAGTATGCATGACCATACTAAACTGTACTACGTATTGTGTAATACCATACTAAACTGTACTACGTATTGTGTAATACCATACTAAACTGTACTACTTTGTATGTAATACCATACTAAACTTTACTATGTATTATGTAATACCATACTAAACTGTACTACGTAGTATGCATGACCATACTGAACTGTACTACTTTGTATGTAATACTGTACTAAACTGTACTATGTATTACATAATACCATACAAAACTGTACTAGGTAGTATGCATGACCATACTAAACTGTACTACGTATTGTGTAATACCATACTAAACTGTACTACGTATTGTGTAATACCATACTAAACTGTACTACTTTGTATGTAATACCATACTAAACTTTACTATGTATTATGTAATACCATACTAAACTGTACTACGTAGTATGCATGACCATACTGAACTGTACTACTTTGTATGTAATACTGTACTAAACTGTACTATGTATTACATAATACCATACAAAACTGTACTAGGTAGTATGCATGACCATACTAAACTGTACTACGTATTGTGTAATACCATACTAAACTGTACTACGTATTGTGTAATACCATACTAAACTGTACTACTTTGTATGTAATACCATACTAAACTTTACTATGTATTATGTAATACCATACTAAACTGTACTACGTAGTATGCATGACCATACTGAACTGTACTACTTTGTATGTAATACCATATAAACTGTACTACATATTACAGTATGTAATACATTGGACTACGGCCCAGAAGGTCCCAGGTTCAAACCCCACCACAGTTGCCCCTGTTGAGCTCTTAAGCAAGGCCCTTAACCGTCAACTGCTTAGATATATAATGAGATAAATATGTAAGTCGCTCTGGATAAGGGGGTCTGCAAAATGCAGAATTGTAAATTGCAATACCATACCATCTGTACTATGAACCATACTAAACTGTTAGTATGTAATACCATAATAAAGTGAACTACATAGTATGTACTACAATATTAAACTATACAACCATAGTATGTACTACCATACTAAAGTAGAGTAGTATGTAAAAAAAAAATACCATAAGCTAATTTGCTAAATTATATGGTAAAAGTTTATAATAAACACTACAAAATAATATGTACTGTCATACTAAGCATTTTGTAAAAACGATGCATTAAACCTTATTAAATTGTATATAAAAATAGCATATTTAATTTAAATAATGAAGTAGCAATTTAAGTACCCAAAGGACAGACAGCTATAATTGTAGACATGTTTGCTGGTTTTTATTTTGAAATGCGTCTTCATCGTATCGCGCAGTTCCGGATTAACAGAGAGTTGAAATCCTGGCTTCACTGCATTCGACTCTAAATCAGCAGGTATGAACTGTAAGAATATACACGTAATATATTAAAGACACGTTCACGTGTAAATACGGGAGAGAGAAAAATGCATACAGTATACGTTGATTTATTCAATAAAAGTAAAAAAAAAAAAAGTAGCCTGGATTAGCACAGTGTTTGAGCAGGAGTTGCTATGGGAGCTAAGCTAGCAGCAGTAAAGCTTTTAGAGAATAAACAATCAGTTGAACATCATCCTTTAGGTTTTTTAGTACAATGTAAGATGTTAAAGTTATAGGGAGAAACGTTGCCTTCTTGTAAGGCTTTCATTACTTCCTCTTTAACAGGCTACTGCTTGCATACTAATATACTACATAGTATAAATCTGTTTTGGTTAGTACAGTATTATGTGTAGGCACAGACACTAAGATTAGACTAGATTCAACTTTATTGTCTCTGTGAAAGTACATGTACAAAGCCACTGAAATGCAGCTAGCATCTAACCAGAATATAGATGCTATATAGATTTTAAAAAGGGCAAACTGCCCATTCAAAATAAGAAAAAGAGATGAAATGTGCAAAATTTGTAACTACTGTGCAAGCGAGAAAAAAAAAGAAGTATGCTTTAACACCTCAAAACAACGTTTTTGCAGAGTCTCGACAGTGTCAGCAGAAGTGTGCGAACATGCATCACATCACATCACATTGCAAGATCACGACATGCTTGGATAGAAGTCCTCTGCGGTTCAACTGCTTTTGTGATTTATTTTTATTTTTTGGTTTGTTCCTGTAGAAATGGAGACTCGCTTCACCAAAGGCAAGTCCGCCATCCTGGAGCGGCCACTTGCTCGAGCCAAGACGGAGGTGAGCGTGAGCGTGTTCGCGCTGCTCTTCTCGGAGATGGTGCAGTACTGTCAGAGCCGTGTGTACTCTGTGGCCGAGCTGCAGGGCCGACTGGCCGACATGGGACAGGGTGTGGGGGCCAGCCTGCTGGACGTCCTTGTGATGAGGGAGAAAAATGGCAAGAGGGAGACCAAAGTCCTAAACATTCTGCTGTTTATTAAGGTGTGTTTTTACATAAATTCTGGTTTCTAAGGGTTGAAGTCGCTCAGTGACTTTCATTCACCAAATCTGGTAAAGTATGTCGTGATAATAAAATAAAATGATACGGCCAAAAGTACCGTGTCTTGGTAGGTTTGCATTTGTGCCATACTCTTTCCATTTTCGGATGATGGATTGAACAATGATCCATTAGATGTTCAAAGCTTGTGATATTTTTTTTTATATGACATATTCCTGCTTTATAATTCTCCACAACATTATCCCTGACCTGTCTGGTGTGTTCCTTGGGCTTCATAATTCTGTTTGTTCACTAATGTTCTCTAACAAACCTCTGAGGGGTTTACAGTCCAGCTGTGTTTATACTGAGATTAAATTACATAAAGGTGGACTCTATTTGCTGATTAGGTAATTAAGAGTGGAGCATACTATAAGGGTACAAGGGGACTAAATCTAGATGATGATGATGCTTAGGTGTCCGCAAACTTTTGACCGTATGGTAAATGTAATGATATTCACCATGGACACTATTATGTACGCAGCACCTCTGGTGTCACTGGGGGAAAAACTAATTTTTTGACTATGATTTACAAAGGTAAGGGAAAAAGATATTATATTCTAGAAACAACTTAATAACACAGGAAGATGAGATGGTTCAATGCTTGGCCACCAGGTGCCATGTTGTGGCCACAACTTAATAACCTCATGGCATTTAGCCTCTTGTAAACTACAGACAAATTCATTTGTTAGTATAGATGTATGATTACCTGTATTTACATAGTGACACACAGCTAACTCCAAAACAACAATTATCCTGTCACATCTGGGACAAGAAAGATCTCATTACCACACATTCTTAAATCAGGACTACAACATCGTAGCTTGTGGCCATGCATTTTGTTTCCATGCCAATAAGTCATGGCCATAACAAAGTATCTTTTTCCCACCCCTTAGAACTTGGCTTCAAATGAGTTGTTATGGTTAAAATGTCCACATCACATGAGCCCCTTTTTTCCATATCAGCAGGAACACATGCTTCAGGCAGCTGTTCTTCTATACAAAATATGTGTAGTGTGACTGGAGTCTACAATGTGTTATTGTGGAAAATTAGTATGTTCCTGTTAAAATAGATGACTCCACATCATTCCCAATGGAGCAGGATTTCAACAGTAATGTAATGCTACTTGTGTATTATGTAATTGCAAGGATAGAAGAGGAATAAAACACATCAGATGTTAATTGGAACTGTGATGTCTTGCCACATCACACCACCCCATTATAATTTTTTTTTGCATGCCCTGCTGTGTTTTAATCCTTACCAGACTTCATATAGGTAGTCTATATGTCTGTCTGACTTTTGCTGTTCTGATGTCACTGAGCTCATAACCCAGTGAGTTTCTGAAAACAAGTCAACCGAACATTCTGCATGACCCTATTTAATTATTTTTGTTTCATTCCACCTGTCTCTCTCTTTCTCATCGTTTAGGTAAATGTATGGAAGGCCCTATTTGGGAAGGAAGCGGATAAACTGGAGCAGGCCAACGACGATGACAAAACCTACTACATCATTGAGAAAGAGCCACTGATTAACGCATACATCTCTGTGCCGAAAGAGAACAGTACGCTGAACTGTGCGGCCTTCACAGGAGGCATCGTGGAGGCCATTTTGACCCACAGCGGATTTCCAGCCAAAGTCACAGTACACTGGCATAAAGGAACCACGCTGATGATTAAGTTTGATGAAGCAGTCATTGCTCGTGACAAGACTCTGGATGGTCGATAAGGCAGCACAGTTTTTAGCTCTGTCAGGAAAACTGCCTGATACTAAAATTCCAGCAAGGCCAGGGTTCAACCGGGGATCAGGGAGAAAGTTCAGGTGTATGACTGAGGAAGTGATGTGTAGAGGTTTAACCACAATTCCCACATCACTTTACAATACCACTTACAGTTTTGAATTTTAGTTAGCAAAGGATCTTAATTGATTTAAAGTAGGACTCATAATATTTAAGGGTGGGTGCTAGGGTGCAAATTATGGGGCGTTTTACTGGACGATGGTTTTAACTCCTTAAAACAGTTCAGGGATTTATGGGTTCATATAAATGAAATATATTAAATATTTTAATTGTAAACACTTAAAATGTCAGAATAGCACATACAGTACAGGTTAGTTTTGAACCCCTACAATGTACCATTTTAATGTACCGTACCATTTCTTACCCGATAACTTCCTTGTCACATACGCATTTACTAAGATGAGAAAAAGGTAAAGTCACTGTATCATTTACACTGAATATTTTCATGATCTAATGATTTATTTATACTGTAAGTATTTGAACAAGGAGTAAATATAGTACATTCTGAAGAGTCTTAAATCTTTACAAGTTTAAGTAAAGGTAATGTAGTTTCTCCACCTTAAAGGTGCACAATGTACTTGTATTTTATTATTTTTTTTTTTTTTGGAACTTGCACCTGGTTGTTTAATGCCAGAACGAGAAGCAGCATGCAGCAGTGTTTCCTCAATGCTTGGTTTACTACTAACTTTCAGTTCTCTTATCATATCATGTTCCATATTTAAATCTGTTAAAAAAAAATTATTAAAGTAAAAAATACTGTAGTTCGCTTTTTTTCCCTTTAATTTATGTTAATGAAGCATGGATATTATTGAGAGAACTTTCTGTTTATTCTGTAATAATTAATAAAGTAAATTATGTACTGTAATTAAAGCAAATAATACCTTGCACTGTTTAGGTTCAAGTCGTACAGGATTGTCTTGTGTGTGACTAATGATGTTTTTGTTTTTAATAATGTGGCTAAAGTGTGAATCATGGAATACAATAAAATGTTCAAGATTTGTGAATATCCATCGCCTCCACTCTGACCCTGGTAAAACATCTGTTTGTAAAGAAGGCTTTGTGCACACTGCGGTGCTGGAACAAGCTTCGTCATTATAGTTCTAGTGAATGAATGTAGTTTCGGCACAGTGGTCTGGGACCCTCCAGGGTCTTGGTTTGATGCCCACCTAGGGGTCTGTGTGTGGAGTGGGCATGTTCCCCTGTGTTTGGTAGGTTTCCTCCATGTACTCGGGGTTTCTCCCACAGTCCGTAAACATGCAGATTATGCTAATTGTCGTTCCCAAAATGTCTGTAGTGTGTGAATGTTGACCGGAGGTTGTAAATATGGTAATAAATAGACTGGTCACCATTGGCCTCTACAGAGGTTGGACTACAGAGGTTGGACTACAGAGGTTGCTAGATGGATGAATGGAATGAAAGGCCTATACATGGGTGTGATGGTCAGGTGTCCACATACAGTACTTGTGGCAAAATAGTGTTTTGGCATCATTCATTCATACATACAGGGTCGCTATCCCAGGAGACTTTGGGCACAAGGCAGGGTACAGTGCACAGGGTGCCAATCTATTGCCATACACGCACACTATGGGCAATTTGGGAATGCCAATTAGCCTAATCTGTATGCTGTATGTCTTTGGACAGTGGGAGGAAACTGGAGTACCCAGAGGAAAACCATCAAGCATTCAGGGAGAACATGCACAAAGACCAGAGGCGGGAATCGAACCCAGACCCTGGAGGTGTGAGGGCACAGTGCTGCCCGTGTTTTGGTCTGTTTTTTTTCTATTTTGATCAAATGTACTATATTTCCATTGCACAGAGGGCAAATTATCACGTGATTTCACCTGACAACCTCTAACAACCTTTTGACTAAAAGTAACTTCTTAGATAACTTGACAAGGTTTACCCAAACTTTACTAACAGTGAGCGTTTAAACTTTTCAAGAATTAGCCTGAGCTAGCAAACACGGGTCGCCAGAAGAGTGAAAGGAAATGGAAGTGTGCCGCACGTCACGTGTGCGTGGTCACATGACCGCCGAGTGGAAGGAAGCGCGAGCATTCTCAGAACACGGCTCGAGCCGACCGAGCTGGTTTGCGTGCGCGCACGAGCAACACCCAGCGCGAGCCTGTTGTTTTTTGCGTGTTAGCGCGGGGTTTGTTTTTCCTCTTATTTTAATGCATCGTGACCCAGATTCGCTTTTTAGGACGGATGATTCTTTCGCGCTGCCAACATGGCCGTGGTGGACCAAAATAACGTCATACACGACTCCTCCGGTAAGTCAGCTGTACGAGTTGTGATCTCTCGCTCATACGGTTAGAGCTCCTGGCCAAACATCAAACACAGAAGTCGTGTAAATGCACATTGATTTGGGTTGCAATGCAGGTTAATTTTAAAAGCACCATTGCATAGCTGGTTAATGCAGATCATTATATAAAGCAAACTAAAGAGGGAGATGTGCCAGCTAGGTACGTATTCCTTAGTTGACATCAAAAACAAGCAAACAAATGCAATGTCGGTTTACATAACTTGTCTCCTGAATGTAATCTGAATTTAATGTAGTAATGTGAACAAAACAAATTGCACTAACACTAGAACTAGGAGTTCTCTCTGAATAATGAGTCATTTTCCTTTTACTCTATAAAGAATCCTCCTTTACATGAAATATAATGTATAATGTTTGTGTTAAGGATCAAAATATGCTTCTTTTTTTTAAATACTGGAACAATTATATTATGACTTATAATATAGCCTGTGCATTCTTAACTTATTGACTCATCATGAATAATGAAAGAAATGAGTTTTCTGAAAGGAACGAACTAACCCGGTGTAGTGTATCAAGTAATTACACATTTTCTACGCCGTATGTGTCCAAAGGTCTCGCTATATCAGTTTCCTTATTAATATGACTGAATGGTGACAACTGCTACCTTATAACATCTAAGCATTACGGATTTGTAAAGAAGGCAAATAATAATAATAATAATATTTAAAAAATCATAGCAGCTTCTGCAAATTGTTTAGCTGAAGACAGCTGATTATTGTCAAAAAAAAGATGCTTCAGTTCTACACGTGCACACTTGATTGTGTAAAATAACAGAACACGGTTATGAGAGTAACAACTACTTTTTATTTCTCTATATAATCCCCTTCTGAACTAATGCACTTACCCCAACATTTCACTAATGTTTGGGTTCCATCAAGATAGAAAGATTTTCTCAGAGCCATGATCAGCCTGCTTTACTTCTGAAAGGCTGTCCTCCACAGGAACTCCTTTAATGGCCAGGCATGTGGAAATGGCTCGGAGCGAGGTCGGGTCTGTACAGGGAATGTGTCAATAATTCCCAGGCGAGTTCCTGTAATGTGCAAGTGGTGTTGGTGAATGATTGTGTGTACAGTTCCCAGAGACATGTCTTTTCCGCGAGTCGGTGCCATCGACATTATCCGTTGATTTTCAAGGTTCAAGCTTTCCACCCGCTTAATGTTCACGGGGACGACTGCAGCCACCTCGGCCAGGATCGTCATTCACGGACGTACAGTCTTCTTTAAAAAACGGGGGCACCATTTAAATGTTTTTGTGCAGCTAAGAGTCTAATCACTGTACTGTGCTTAAAGTCTTCTGTAAATGTCAATCAGTTTTACGCCTTCATTCACAAGGAAAGTCATTACAAGTCCCAGTTTGACTGGAATAGCACACAGACGTATATACTGTGAAACATCAAGTTATGTAAACTCTAGTCCTTGAACTAATGCTTTTTTCTTTTTTGCACCTTTTCATTTCAGCTGCAATATTTGTATTTGTTTATTTATTTTAAATGCTTTCTTTAATCTACTAAAATACTTCTGCCAAAAACATTTTTTCTAATTATATATGTGTCTTAAGCAGAGTAATAAAATCCTGTAACTTTTTTTTTATGGGAAAGAGTGAATCAAAAGTGGCCTAGAAACATTTTTGAACCAAAATTTATCCAAAATGGATGTGTCTATTATAGGCAAATATTTAATTCTCAATAAACAGGTCTTGCAGTGTCATAGACTCTGCGATTTATTTAATAGCAACTGAACCAGTCGAAATATACCATAAACACCATAAGTTTTTTCATCGCAACTTCTAGCTGAAATAAGCAGGGTAGCGTCTGGACCAGTGTGACAAAAACATCATTGTGTGGAGCAATGCACAATGTCGGGTCCAGTGAGGTTTAGCTAAATTCAGAATTATTACTTTTCCAGCTTGCATACACCACAGTCATTGTTAAAGGGAGCTGGATAATACCGTGGTAATGCTTAGATTACAGCATCCTGCCAGGTAAAACTAATCCAGCTCATATGACACATTAACCTCGTTTATAAAAAAATAAAAAATAAAAAAAGTACTAAAAAAGCCTTTGTTGCATAAAGATGTAAATGCACGTTTTGTTGCTGTCGCCCTTAATACCAATCGTCTACATTTCAGATAAATTTTAAACCCATCGAATTTCCGAACATATCAGGATTTTTGTTTTTTTCAACACACCAGATGTAATTCGTGAGGTCAGGGAAATACTAAAATGTGCAACGCAGGACAGCTGCAGCAGCAGAATTGGGAAACCTCAGCTCACCACAGTTAACCGCACAGTAACGTGTGTGATAATGAGTGAGTTATTCCTGCATGTGAAAAGTCATGTCATTTTTACTGCCTGGTCTGTGGGTCATTTACGACTCGGCAGTCGGTTATGATGATGCATGCATTTCATCTTGTGGGCTAAACTCCATTGTGCCATGATTCAGTGACACTCAGTAGCACCATTTCTGGAACGATTTAGTCACTAGCAGTGTTGGGGGACGTTACTTTTTAAAGTAACTAATTACATTACAAAATTACTGTCATTAAAAAGTAATCAGTTGCATTACAGCGGTACTTTCTGATAAAAGTAACTAGTTCGAGTACTTTTCCATTGCAGAAAAAGAAAACCCCTTTGTGATTCCTCATGCACGTTGTTCTAGTCAAGACCTTTATAGTTATTCTACCATCATCGCTCGGCGACGTTTGGCCCATAATCTGTTAACCACTTTCTCACACACACACACACACACACACACACACACACACACACACACACACACACACACAAACGCACTAACTGAATCACTGCTGTCTGGCTGCCTGAATAACGGATTACATTTTTGAAAATATAATTGAGTACTTAAATGGCAGACCTAACGCATTAGATTACTCTTGCATCACAAAAGTAATCTGAGTAGTCTAACGCGTTACACCCAGAACTGGTTACTAGTGATCTGGTCTGCAAATAGCCCTACTTTTCACTAGGATCAGCTTATCACTTGTTGAAAAAACATAATATAAATCATTTTTTATATATTTCTTAAATCTGATTTCTAATAATTCAGTTTTTTTTTTCACAACTGCGGTTTTCTCAGCAGTGTATTGTGACATTCTCATTATGAGTGCTTTAACTCTTTTTTATTAGAGCATGTTTTAAACCTTGGTCACACCAGAAGTTATTTATTTATTTATTTTCCATATCTACTTTTCCAGATTTTTGATTATTCATGATTAGAATTCATCCCATCCTAATATAAAGAAGTTACAAGGCGCGTCAAAGTCAAACCAGGCCTTGTAATGACATTTCTCGTGAATGAAGGAGTAAAAATTAGAGTCCTGGCCGTAGTAAAACCTTTTTAAATGGTGCAAATGGTTTAAATAAGGACATACATTTGTCAATGATCCTCTGACAGATTACTTGTCTCAAACTTTCAGAAGAGACACATCTGTCTGTGGGAACTGTACAAACAATAATTCACAATAATGCACCACTTGCATATTACAAGAACTCGTCTAGGAGTTCTTTCCACATCCACATGCTTTGCTAATTAAAGGAGTTCCTGGGAGGCCAGCGTTTCAGACACGATACAAGCAGCTCGATAATGGCTTCAGCGTACTGAGGAAACTTGATTGTATCCAAGCACATGTTAAACGTGGGGACAAGTTTAGTGTTGCATTAGTGTAGCATTTGATTATATAGAGATTTTTTTTTTTTAACTCTCATAATTGCACAGTCAAAAGTCTCAGTTTAACTTGAACGCCCCTTATAATATGTCTTGCTTTATTATATCGTGCTGGACTTGTCATGCTGCTGAAACAAACT
Source organism: Clarias macrocephalus (assembly GCA_011419295.1). Lineage (NCBI taxonomy): Eukaryota > Metazoa > Chordata > Actinopteri > Siluriformes > Clariidae > Clarias > Clarias macrocephalus. The sequence goes on along the minus strand of JAAGKR010000174.1, from coordinate 215,705 downwards.
GTTTGTACATTTTTCTTACACTGTCTTACTGCTTATGGTGTATGATGTTAAAATGAGGTAAATACTGTATGCTTCAGCGAGCAGCGTCTTCAGACTTTGTCCTATTATCGACAGAACACTTATTCAGGGAAGATCTTTCAGAAGAATACACTTCGAATACACTTCCAGAAACATTGTAGAATCTAGGTCAAGGCAGATTGTACCAAAAACACTTTACTCTTTACTCTCTTTTTTTTTGTTGTTTTTTTGGTCACCTGTCAGGAGCTTTACCCGAGGAGAATAAACTGAATAATAAATTAAAAAAAATGTTTGGGGGGTTCACCAGATCTTTCAAATGTGTATGTTTGATTTGAAAATGGTAGACTTCATGTGGATCTCTGAAAGCAGTAAAATCTTAGATTTATCTAAAAACTAAAAATATAAATCAAGGCTCATATTTGCTTTAATGAAATTTCTTAGTATTAGAGCTGGGCTCCACGGCAGTGTAATATCAGTGTTATGATCAATTATATCACAATGTGATTTGTCTGATATTTAGGATAGGCTATTGGATCTTACAAACATACTAGAAGCAGATGATGTCAAAATTGTGATTACATATTTATTAGGAAGAAATTAACGTACTTATCAAATGTCTATATATAATTATAACGTAAGAAATATATACATTTCTGTCTTCTTGGCAGCTTAGTAAACGTACAGTATATATTGTGATCATGTCGCGATTCTTGTGCATGTATCATTTCTTTCAACACAATATCTAAAGCAATTTTTTTGTTCAACTTTGTCAGCCGTAATGTCCGATCCGACACTCTACACTTTCCCACTACACACATGCACAGTATATGTATGGCGATGGTTTGCCGATTGGTTTTTACTGCACCGGTCTGCTATGGTTCATGCTTTTTCGATTATGATAAATGTAGGTCGAAAATCAAAGCAGAGCTCATTCGGTTGCCTTTTGTACCCCCCTCCGTACCTGTGCAAGTCCACGGGTGAATTCGTGTGGTTTGGGATCAGCATTACCAAGCAAACCTGATAGTCCAAGCAGCTCAGGAGCTTTGTGGTGTTATATGATGACCTATAATCATGCTGCATGTGTGTTTCAGAGAAGAGCAGAGCTGCAATTTGTGGTGAAGGTGTGTTGTGTTCGTTTTTTGTTTAGGTATTATTTAGTCTCGGCTATGTGGGTGTGTGTCGTTTTGGGAGGCCCAGTGTCGACTGACGGGCCTAGATGTGACCTGTGATCGTTACACTTGTGCATCTCTCTGGCAGCAGGAGCGTGGGTCTTTTTGCTTAAACCGAGAACACTGAATCAGTGACGCACACAAAAGCTGGACAGATGAGATTTTTTCCATTTTACTTCCCTCTGCATGATTGACTCTATCACTTAACATCAGACTCGCAGCCTTGACTGCGGCCTAGAAACGCCCGCATGTTCTCTGATGGTTAAGAATTTAGTCTCGTTGAGCAGACGTGTCAACTCTTTAAGTCCTGTCACAGATGCCTTCTGATTAGCGAAATGTTGATACGGTTTGACAAGCAATTTAAATCCTCTTGTTAATTTTAATCCTCTTAGTAATGTTAGTCACTGAGAGATCTGCTGATATGCTGAAGCGTTATGCTGGGAATTGTGAACAGGAACCTAATAAATGCTTCACACTGATTCTGACTCGTGCTCTAAAAGCATTTTTATAGATTAATCATTTTCCGGTTGTTGAATATTCTCAATATTTTCACGATTTATTTTATAGATTTATTACACCTTCATACTATAAGACACACTGCCCTTACTTCCTCTGTGGTTTGCATGCGTGACTGGTCACGGTGTCCTTATTTTTTTTTTTTCTTTGAGTGTTTAACTGCTTTAAGACAAATTATTTCACTTTCATCTGTGCAACTTGCAAAGTGGCACTTCTCAGCCTTGCACTCCACTTACCATGATTTATTACTGTGACATACAATATACAGCACAGTGTTTCCCACAGGTCTGAAATATACTTGCAGTGATGGCCAGCGAAACGGCTTGTTACATTACCTTAAACACAATATTTCGATTTTTTTGATATTTTTATTAATTTCATATTTCGCAGATTCAACCTACAAACCCTCCCCTTCATCTACCCATATGTGAAGAGTAAGATGAGTAAGATGTGTGTGTGTGTGTGTGTGTGTGTGTGTGTGTGTGTGTGTGTTTGTGTGTGTTGTGTGTGTATGTGTGTGTGTGTGTGTGTGTGTGTGTGTGTGTGTGTGTGTGTGTGTGTGTGTCTGTGTGTGTGTCTGTGTGTGTAATTTATTTATTTTTTATTTTTTCTATATTTTTGCGACTTCGATCCCTACAAAATTTGCACCTTTCAAAATTAGTAACAACATTGGTTACGCCATCATCTGGATATGTTTTTCACTGGGTCGTGTCTTAAATCAGATGTTTTTTTGTTTTTTGTATTTTATTAATGCCTGAATGATTTATATATCACACATTCAAACACATTCCTTTGAAACTGTTCAGGTACAGGGACTGGACTGAAAACTGAGAGACAAAAACTTGCCAAAAATGTGGGTGCCTGCCTCTGCCGGACTATCCCTCAAGACTGTATAAAAAAATATATAAAAAAAATTTTAAAAAGAAATTATAAGTTTGGCTCTTTAGAAGCAAGATGGTGCTCGAGATGTATGCGTTTGTATGTCTCTCCTCTTATCAAGGGACAAAAAGTAATCAGCCAATCTGAAAGACCCTCATAAATTGAATTATAATTAGTAATAATTTGCAGTCGTTGAACTCATGAAGTCTGGAACCTTTAGGTTTCTTCCCTGGTGTCACTCTGCCGAGCCTTTACTGCAGCTGTCTTCAGTTCCTGCTTGTTCTGGGGCCTTTTACCTCAGAAACTGCATGCTCTGTTGGATTAAGGTCAGGTGATTGATTTGGCGCCTTTATACAATTCCCTTTTTTTGCTTAGAGAAAATCTTGGTCGCTTTTGAAGGCTGCTCAAAGTCATTATTTTTCTGCACTGTGAAAATTCTGAGCTGATAATGTGCCTCTATGCTCTTCAAAATGAACTATTCTGCTTTCGTCAGCAGTCACAATATCAATAAATACAAGATGAATTCCATTGGCAGCCATCCTGAACATCATGAGCTGTTCCTTCCATCTGTCCATAGGATATTGTTCCAACACTGTAGAGGCTCCAATTTGTAGCAGCTTTTGGCTAAACTGCTGTACATTCTGAGGCTTACTAATGTTTTTACATCTTGTGGGTAACCGTCCCTGCTTTGAGTTATATAGGGATCTGGTATTGATTGATTGTTGACTTAGACACAGATACACCTGGAGGGTGCCACACTTTTCCTCACCAGGGAAATGTTTCTGTCAACCACCACAGCTGTTTTCAGACGTCTCCTGGGCTCTTGATTTTTATGCAAGTTCCAAAGATTTGGCTAAACCAGATGTTTTTGTTTATGTCGGAGAGGCTGGTTTTAGTTTTTAAGAGTTAACAGAATGCAAGTACCATAATTGAAATCATCTGAAGACATTTTCATCAGTTTATTGTTAAATAAGTTTGATGATGGAAGAACCCATAGCTGGACACGAAACAGCTGAGCAGGTAATTCTGGAATTCTAGAAAACGGTGCTATATTGTAATTCCTACACCGTTCATGCACTTTTGATGTAAAGAACCTTAAACTAAACATGAAGGGCTGCACTTTTCCGTCATTTAGATGGGCCAGACAACAAAATTAACAATAACTTGGTCTATGCACCTTGATAGAAGCATAAATTGCATAAAAAAGCAGCCTTTTGAGATTCATCAAATGAATTGTGATGACATTAAATTAATTGACCTGGTCTGCCTTTGGGCAACAAATTAAAACTGATTCTGATTCTTTGCATTTTCTCCCACCCCACACTGAGCTCTGGCTGCCTGGAGGTTGAGAGTTGTGGCAGCTGTGTGATGCCTCGTGCGTCACTCGTTGCCATGGCAGCAGTGCCTCAAGAAATGGAACGGCTCTAGCGTATGCATACTGCAACGTATACATACCGTAAATTATCTGTACCCACGTAGTCCGCTGGAATGACTCGTTTAGCATTTTGCTTCTGTACATGCATGCTGGATGTCTCCCAGTGATTAGTTACAGGGGCAGTTATAACGATGTTCCTTGTGTAATGCTGACCTTTCGTAATCCCTTTCACTCATGGACATATTAACATTTTCACATAATTGTTTAATCACTAAAGTCATTTCTGGCATGTTACAAAGTAAAAGCTGTCAAACATACAAGTAGTTGGAGGAGATTAGATTACACCTCAGCTGATTCTTATCATACCTCTTTTTTTTTTTTTTCTTTCTTAGAAAGGGATCGGTTGCTGTCCCCAATGACTGGTTATGGCTCCCATGACTGCAACATCAACCATGGCAACTCCAAATTGTACCCCGGGACAGGTGCCTGGGTTTCCACGGATCAAGAAGAGGAAGAGCTGAGGAGGAAGTTGAAATATTTCTTCATGAGCCCATGTGATAAGTACCATGCCAAGGGCAGAAAACCATTTAAACTGGTCCTGCAGATCATAAAGATCATCATAGTGACAGTACAGGTGAGCGATGAGAGCCGTTCACATCCACTGGTCAGTAAAACCAGTCATGTTTTTAGACGTCTTTGATATTTAACTAAGGATACCTTTGAGTCTTTGATGCGGGAGTGATTAACCGCTCTACTTTTGCCTCTCTCCAGTTAGTGCTGTTTGGTTTGAGTAACCAGATGGTGGTGACATTTAAGGAAGAAAACACAGCCTCCTTCAAACACCTTTTCCTTAAAGACTACAGCGACGGTTCCGACGACACGCTGGCAGTGTACACGCAGAGCGACGTCTATGACAACATCCATTACGCAATCGAACAGGTAAGGGCTACTGACCAGTATACGTTATGCGTATATATATATTTCGGTTTTAACCACTAAGCTTAAGCAAGTTAGTTAGTATGTCTTTTAACTTGGTTATATGTTAAGAGTAGAAGGAATACCAAGGGCAGATCCATTATACTCTGATTGGGCAAAAACCCTAATATTTTGTTCGACTGAATGAAAGAAATGCGTATGTGGTGAAAAGTCTCCTCTTGCTCTCAGAGCCACTATTTGACAATTTCTGGAATATTCCTCCAGTGATGTGACAACCTGGTCATTCAGTACACTCAGGTAGTCATCTGACTTTTTATTGTCACATAATACTGCTGAGTCTAGACCTGAGCAACTGAAGCAACTGCAGATCATAACGCTGCCTCCAGAAGCTTGAACAATGTCCACTATATATGATGGGTGCATCACTTCATGTGCTCCCTTTATTGCCCTGATGTACCCATCACTCTGGAATGGGTACATCCGGGTAATAAAGGAAGCACATGATTTGAATTCATCAGACCATACGTCTTTTTAACATTGCTCCAAAGTCCAATCTTTATGTTCGTTTTTTTAATTGATTATTGTCACTAACTAGGGGTTTTCTTATGGTCACGCAGGTGTTCCCAGTCCATGTCACATCGTTTGCATGTCAAAGTGCTCTTACTTTCACTTTTATACGTTGCTCTGATTTCCCCTGTCGATGCTTTGCTTTCATGACACAACTTCATCAAGCTTTTACCAATCGCATTGCATGTGTAAATGTCACACTTACTGTACAGTCGTGGCCAAAAGTTTTGAGAATTACATAAATATTGGAAATTGGAAAAGTTGCTGCTTAAGTTTTTATAATGGCAACTTGCATATACTCCAGAATGTTATGATCAGTGGAGATCAGATGAATTGCATAGTCCTTCTTTGCCATGAAAATTAACTTAATCTCGAAAAAAAACTTTCCACTGCATTTCACTGCTGTCATTAAAGGACCTGCTGAGATCATTTCAGTAATCGTCTTGATAACTCGGGTGAGAATGTTGACGAGCACAAGGCTGGAGATCATTATGTCAGGCTGATTGGGTTAGAATGGCAGACTGGCCATGTTAAAAGGAGGGTGATGCTTGAAATCATTGTTCTTTCATTGTTAACATGGTAACCTGCAAAGAAACGCGTGCAGCCATCATTGCGTTGCATAAAAATGGCTCCACAGGCAAGGATATTGTGGCTACTAAGATTGCACCTAAATCAACAATTTATAGGATCATCAAGAACTTCAAGGAAAGAGGTTCAATTCTTGTTAAGAAGGCTTCAGGGCGTCCAAGAAAGTCCAGCAAGCGCCAGGATCATCTCCTAAAGAGGATTCAGCTGCGGGATCGGAGTGCCACCAGTGCAGAGCTGCTCAGGAATGGCAGCAGGCAGGTGTGAGCGCATGTGAGCGCATCTGCACGCACAGTGAGGCGAAGACTTTTGGAAGATGGCCTGATGTCAAGAAGGGCAGCAAAGAAGCCACTTCTCTCCAAAAAAAACATCAGGGACAGATTGATCTTCTGCAAAATGTATGGCGAGTGGACTGCTGAGGACTGGGGCAAAGTCATATTCTCAGATGAAGCCTCATTTCGATTGTTTGGGGCATCTGGAAAAAGGCTTGTCCAGAGAAGAAAAGGTGACGCTACCATCAGTCCTGTGTCATGCCAACAGTAAAGCATCCTGAGACCATTCATGTGTGGGGTTGCTTCTCATCCAAGGGAGTGGGCTCACTCACAAGTTTGCCCCAAAACACAGCCATGAATAAAGAATGGTACCAAAACACCCTCCAACAGCAACTTCTTCCAACAATCCAACCACAGTTTGGTGAAGAACAATGCATTTTCCAGCACAATGGAGCACCGTGCCATAAGGCAAAAAGTGATAACCAAGTGGCTCGGAGACCAAAACCTTGAAATTTTGGTTCCATGGCCTGGAAACTCCCCAGATCTTAATCCCACTGAGAACTTGTAGTCAATCCTCAAGAGGCGGGTGGACAAACAAAAACCCACTAATTCTGATTATGAAAGACTGGGTTGCTATCAGTCAGGATTTGGCCCAGAAGTTGATTGAGAGCAGCCCAGTCGAATTGCAGAGGTCCTGAAAAAGAAGCGCCAACACTGCAAATACTGACTCTTTGCATAAATGTCATGTAATTGTCGATAAAAGCCTTTGAAACGTATGAAGTGCTTGTAATTCTATTTCAGTACATCACAGAAACAACTGAAACAAAGATCTAAAAGCAGTTTAGCAGCAAACTTTGTGAAAACTAATATTTGTGTCATTCTCAAAACTTTTGGCCACGACTGTACATTGCTGTGTGCAGAAGTATGTGTACGTCATTTTAAAGAGCATAAATGTCTTATGTTTATTATGACAAGATAATGGTTCACTAAATGTTTTTACATGAACATAGAGTAATACAGTAAACCAGGGGCTAAAGACCAGCCGTCTGGATTTAAACTTCCTGCTGTCTGAAGTCTAAATTCAGACTTCCTCTTGAGGCTGATGATTTGATGATAAAACAAATTGCAAGATTAAACTGATTAAATGTGGTATGTGGATGTATTGCGGTAAACGTAACACTTTAGCTTTTAAATGTGTTTTATCGCGGCTTACAGCAAAAGGTTAAGTAATCACAAAAGGATGTTTGCCAATATTTATTTGTGTTTAAAAAAAATTTAACAAATGCATAAATTATTGACAAACTCTACATAAATTTGGATATTTTCAGGAGTAAATTTCAGACTGTTGCTATTATATAATTCCATTGAGGTCCATATCCAGTGCTTTTGTTTAATTATGTGATTAATTATGCAGCACTATTTCCTGGTATACAGTAGATTTGTTGAATGATCTACAGTTTGTCTAACATTTATAACAATATATTTTGTCCTAAAGCAGCTTTACAAAAATATGCATGTATAGATTTAGACCTCAGAGAAACTAATCAGCGTGTCAAAGAAAAAGCAACTATGAATAAATGAGGAATAATTCTTAAGAGGAATCTGAATCTCCACAATGTTGCATAGTCGCTTAGTATGTGACTAAAATCCCTGATTAATAACTAGTATCCAGCAGTCGTTCTGATTATGATTGATGTGAAACCATTTAATTAATAAAATGCTTGTGTAATTAACTGATCATTTTATTTACAGATATGAGATGCGTTCTCTCCTATAGATGATACTCCTGGATGTTCCTGGATATATGAACCGAATGTAAAACTGCTTGAAAGTTTACGTTTCGGTGAGACCTAGATGTACCGAGATGCTCAGATGTACTAGAGATACTGCTGAATGTGCTTTCAGCTGTAACGTAACTTACTCAGTCCAGTTCATCAAGATCTTAAATACCATGTGAAAAAATAATAATAATAATAACTTGGACTCAAAAAAATTATAATAATAGTCGTCAATGGTTGATGAAGATCTAAGAACAATGCTTGAGTTCTGTTACTCATCTGTTAAGTCATGTCTAGGTTTAAACTGGTCACCGTTTCTCCTTCTTAAACCTTCTTCAGTAACACGGTGTTATGCCACTATATGAAGTGGATGGAAGAGTGTACACTGTTTTATTTTGTTTTTGTTTGTTTTTTAACCAGAAATGACATTGTAGTTCAAATGTAATGTTGCTAAATTAGAATAATTACCCTTTGTGATTTTGCGTCCTTTTTCTGTGAAAACTGTATAGGCTGCCTGGCCCCCAACGTTTGGATTATTAAGAACTGCTGCAGTGATTTTAATATGTATCAGCTGGGTAAAAAAAATTGAATCCAGCATCAGGCAAACAAAACGAAGAAGGGGATTGCTGAACTTACTGAAACCAGTGTATTATCAGAACCTGGAAGTGTAGTGCTGAACCGAGAGATTAGTGTGGTTGAATGATCAGAGATCACTTAAACTCTTGGTGAAGTTGCATCATAACAGAATGTGTTCTGATAAGTTCAGATCGACTCCGTTCCAGGGCGATGGGGTGCATCAGGGTAAGAAGAGAAGCACATGAAGTGAAGCTCCCATCATGCATGGTTTCCACTGTACAAGCCTCTGGAGGCTTATCATGTGGGGTTGCTTCAGTTGATCAGGTCTAGACTCTCGTTCTAGCAACGTTATGTGGCAATAAAATGAAGTCAGCTGACGACCTGGGTGTACTGAATATGGCCTGGCCATATTCAAATAAAAAAAATTGGAATTCAAAGTGTGTCACATACACAGTCATACGATATGCAGTCATACGAAATGCTTATATGACCGCCCATGACCTTAAAATAAAATAAAAATAAAAAAAAAGAGAGAACAATTAACAACGAGAAATAAATGATGGAATAAAATAAGAATAAGTTTAGCTATAGCAAACATATCTATAGAAAATGTAACAAAATAAAAATATTTTTAAAAATATATGACGACTTATTTATACAAATATAGAAAATATAGAGAAGAATTTAAATGGAAATGTCCTGGGAGTGTGCAAATGTGCATGAATGTGTAGATGTACAATGTCCATAAATGTCCATAGTCTGCGATGTGCAAAAGTGAAATGGAAAGTTCAGGGTGAGTGCAAGTGTGTATATTCCAGTATTCCAGTAATCAAACAGTGAGAGTGTGGTTTTGGGAACATGGAGAATCATTTCCACACATCAGCTGATTACGACACTGTGTGTCAGGGTTAAACGAAATATTAGTGTGCAATTTATTTATTTTTTCCTTTTCATAATCTTCTCTCTCATTCCTGTCATCCTCACCCTCCACGTGTCCGTCTTTTCAGTACCTGCACTTGCCGGAAACCACCGTGGGACGCTACGCGTACGTGTACGGAGTGGGGTACAATGGTAGTGCTTTGTCTCTCTGCCAGCAATATTATAAAAAAGGCCGCATCGACCCAGCCAACGACACCTTCACCATCGACCCGCATGTTATTACAGGTACCAGAACTGACCTAAGCTTTGTTTTATGACCATGACATTTACCACATAATTCCACATAGCGTTAGACTTAATAAAGTCCCAACAGATTAACCGTAATATTTCTTCCAGGACTCTCAGCATGTATGTCCTGTGGTTACATTTCTAACCATTAGACCTTTCCACTATAATGAGAAGTTTTTCTTCCTGCAGTCTTTTTGAATCTTGTTCTTTCTGCTGCAGCAGATCTTCCAGTCTGCACATGTTGATTTCATGAAACAACACTTTTATCCATTTTTACCCGACCTTGGGGACACCCAGTAACCAAAAGGCTGGGAGTGAAGCACTGGCTGGGATGTGAACCCATGTCTTGCTCATGGCGAATGAGAAGCTTGAAAATGTTTGATCTTTACTTTTTTTTTTTTTAACATGCCTCTTCATTCTGTGTGTCTCTCCTTCTGTTTATAGCATGTGTGGGAATCTCGCCACTCAACGTACCCGATGGCTTTTTAAAAAGTGACTACAAAAACTTTACTCTTAAATTTCACAAGTAAGAGTCACAAGTAAAACACAACAAGAAAATCACTTCTGTTTTCCCGTTGCACTTATTTATACATATTTTTCCTTTTCTTCTGTTTTGTTGTCGTCTTCTTCCTCTTTTTTTTTATTTATTTTTTTTAAATCTGGTCTTTCTCAGGCTCATCAATGTTACAATACAGTTTCAGCTAAAGGCCATAAATCTCCAGACTATCATAAACAACGAGATTCCAGACTGCTACACTTTTGTAATCACGGTGAGCCGCCTTTTCCGCTCAGTGCCGTATTTCCTACCATTTCTTTTTAAAATGCCTAAAACAGGAACTGCTCCTTGAACAGAAAGCAGAACACTTCTGCATTCACATTTTCACAGTCTTGCACCTAAGAATATTTACGCGAAAGCTATTTCACCATTGACTTTTACCTGTTTAAACCTTGTGTTGTGGTAGGATTATAGTGTTCCTGTATATCCAGTATCGTATGCGTGATCTGATATCATGCCTGGCATAAAAAATACATTGAATTTGCTTTTGTTGAAATAATGATGCGTTCAGCAATTGTGGTGGGAGTTTGTGCTGTGTTTCTGTTTCACGCTTGAGTGTTCAGCAAGGTTGCTCCGATTTCCAGCACAGACTCCGTTCAGGCAGTTAGTGATCCACTAGATGACGGACATGGCGGTTTTAATAGATCAGCCAGTCTCTGTTGAGCAAGTGTTAAATTCTACTGTTGCTGGAATTTGCTTTGCATTGTGGGAAAATTGTAATCAGAGTTCTAATAGACCATGTGACCTAATTGAGTCTAAATGGGTCACATGTTAATCATTCACTTTAATGTGCAAGTCAGGCCAGGTCTATTTTCCTTTTCAGTAAATAAAATCTGTTGTTGTTTTTTTTATTCTGATCAGATCGTCCTGGACAATAAGGCTCACAGCGGCAAGGTAAAGATCAGTCTGGATAACCAGGTCTCTATCCAAGAGTGCAGAGACCCCAGTGTTTCCGGCCATGGTGAGACTGCCAGTTTTCCGTTGTTAGTTCATTGATTCTCACCTCGTCATCTATAAAATAATCATTTATTATTGAAAATCTGGCACGAAGATTTACTTTGTGCTTGGTGATGATTTGCATGCATACACTATATAATCTTCCATGCAGTCTGGATCAGTTTTGTTCTGGTACCAAGGATGAGACAAACTAGCGCTGTGTGTGCTGTGTTTGCGTTTTCCACTTCACCTTTTTAAAGTTGATTAAGCATGGTTTTGCCTTTTCTTTTTGTTCTGCTTCCTAAAACATCTACATGTGCTCCTTTTCCCACATGACTTGACATTTTTGTTTGTTTTGATCTCTCCCTTCTCGTCTAGCTGAGAGCTACACCCGGGTGGCCTTTGATGTGGTCGTAGCGCTGATTTGTGGCCTGTCTCTGGTGCTCTGTGGGCGCTCTATCGTCAGAGGATTCCTCCTCCAGCAAGTAATTAACAAGGAGATCTTCCTTAATGAATCAACTCCACCTTTTTAGAATTCGTGGCTTATACTAGTACTTTTCTCCTGCAGGAGTTTGTATGGTACTTTAAAAGCAAACTGAATCGGGCGGTGTGTTGGGGCGACCGGATGGAGTTCATTAACGGCTGGTACATCCTGCTCATCATCAGCGATCTCCTCACCATCGTCGGCTCCTTCATAAAGATCGGCATCGAGTCCAAGGTAGTTAATAAGGAATGAGACTTTCTTATTAGAATATGAGAGATTTTTTTATAGAAAGAACCTTTCTGATCAAGATTGTTATTTTCTATATATACATACTGTATATTTCTTTAATAATTTAACATGGCTTAATAGGAAGTTTAAAATGGTGGTAAAACAATCCTGTCAAATGTATGATAAAACATTTGCAAGTTTAAAGTTTTCTAACATTGCTTTGAAACTTACAATAAAAGATTGAACTGATCTAGATCTAAACCACTCAACATTTCATCTTGTGCTGATTTAAAGTCAGCAGTCTGTTACTACAGACTCTTATTCTGTATCAAAATGTATATCCTGTTTTTCTGTAAGCTTCTTTGCGACAACAGAGAATATAGAGCGGATTTATAGGTAACCGTAAAATGTTTTGCTATAGTTGATCTAAATAACAAAACTTTCAGAACTTCTTCCGCTTTCAGAACATGTCGTCCTATGACGTGTGTGGGATTTTGTTGGGAACGTCAACCCTGTTGGTGTGGGTGGGGGTGATCCGCTACCTCAGCTTCTTCCAGAAGTACAATGTAAGTACGACATAATAACCTGCAGCCTCTGTTTTTTAAATAAAGCTTTCATAATCGAGTATCAGTCACAGGTACTCAACCATTCCCATTTTATCCGGGCTTGGGACCGGCACTGCATGGCCGGGGTTTGGGAATCGAACCCGGGTCTTCCACATGAAAACCTTTAGATTATTTTTTTTATTCACTGATGCACATGAAACCTTGCACATTATAATGAGTATAGTAAAACAGTCGCATTTTAGATAAGCATTTCGAAAATAGATAGAAATTATAGAACATTTTTGCTCTTGTGTCGAGTATAGATTATTCTATTGGTTTCAGTTTCTTTATAATCGACATTAAATAGTAAGAGATCTGTTGCCCTCTAATTAAAAGTCAATAATAATAAAAATAGTAAAAATAATTCAAAATTCATTTTACTTTCACAAACATTCATTTCCATTTCTTTCATTTAATCTACATCATTTAATTTAATTATTTTATTTTTATATGAAGGCGGGTGGGGGGGGTGTCAAGACTTTTGCACAGTTCTGTATTTGCCAAATATGTTTTGATTGATTGAGGCCACATACAGTACAGACCAAAAGTTTGGACACACCTTTTCATTCAAAGAGGTTGACTTTGTATTATGGCAAGAACAAAGCAGCTAAGTGAAGAAAAAAACGAGTCGCCATCATTACTTTAAGAAATGAAGGTCAGTCAGTCCAAAAAATTGGGAAAACTTTGAAAGTGTCCCCAAGTGCAGTCACAAAAACCATCAAGTTCTACAAAGAAACTGGCTCACATGCGCCCCAGGAAAGGAAGACCATAATAAAGAACACAATAAAGAAAACATTTTGGATGAGAATGGTCTGTACTGTATATATATATATATACACACACACACACACACACACACACACACACCACACCAAGGATGTTCTTAATTCATGCTACAAATGCACCCAAGTCGTAACCTAATTATAACCCAAATATCTAAAAGGAAAACATTTAACTTTTTTTTTGTAGATATTCCGTCTCTACGATGGTATAAACACATACCCGCATGCAATCATTGTCTGTTTTTGTTTTGAAACACATTTTTGCAGTCCTGACACGTAGACGGAACACATCTACTGTAGATATTAATCCTAGATTGAAAAATGTTTTGCATTCTTAACAAACTGAAAAGAGACACACACACGCAAACCTGTATATTTCCGTTCAAGTTTTTTTTTTTTTTTTTTTTTTTTTTTGAATGAATGAAGCACGAAAATGTCCTCTTGTGCTCCAGATTCTGATCGTGACGCTGCGTGCGGCATTTCCGAATGTGATCCGTTTCTGCTGCTGCGTGGCAGTGATCTATCTGGGCTACTGCTTCTGCGGCTGGATCGTTTTAGGACCGTACCACGTCAAGGTAACCCATAAAAGCCCACTAGCAATCAGTGAAGGGGAATTTCCTTTATTCTTAATTTATGTGTCTCCTTTAACCGTCGGTTAATAAATGTGCGTTTGTTGAGAACAGACTCCATTATACATTACTATAATGAGACCCATTTTATGAGTCAGTATGATATGATATGATATACTTTGCATTTAATAAGTGTCTAAGTTTATGTTGTGTGTTTTGTTTGCCTTTTTCCTGCAGTTCCGCTCTTTGTCCATGGTATCCGAGTGCCTGTTCTCTCTGATAAACGGAGACGACATGTTCGTCACCTTCAGCGGCATGCAGGAGAGCAGCACACTGGTGTGGGTCTTCAGCCAGGTATGTTTTATAACATACTGCTTACACATGCACACACACTCAAACATGCTTCTGTGCATCTTCAGTTTCGGGCTCATCTTGCACTTACTGTATACTGTTTACATGTTTCGACGTGAATCTGCTGCAGTTTTTTCACCTCTGCTCAGCATATTATTTGTTGACGCGTACGAGCAATATGGCCGTGTCCTAATTCAAGGACTCCTTCTCGAAGTTGCACTACATCAGTGGTTCTCAACCCTGGTCCTGGAGGACCACACACTCTGTGCGTTTTCATGTTTTCCCTGATTTGTCACACCCAGTTCATTTCAGGAAAGAGTGTTAAGTACGGTGGCCGAGAAGTGCAAAACAAAATAACAAAACCAAAACAACAAATTAAAACCCAAAACAAAATAACAAAACCAAAACAACAAATTAAAACCCAAAACAAAATAACAAAATGAAAAACAATACAACAAATCAGAAAATACAACAACATATCCAGAAACAAAATACCAAATGTGAAAAAACAACGACAATTCAGTCAAACCAGAAAAGGTAGGTATAGTTTTTGGGTTTTGTTATTTTGTTTTGGGTTTTGTTATTTTGTTTTTGAATTTATTTCTTTTTGAATTTATTTTGTTTTGGGTTTTGTTATTTTGTTTTTGAATTTGTTATTTTGTTTTGGGTTATTTTGTTTTTGAATTTATTTTGTTTTGGATTTTATTTTGTTTTGCATGTCTTGGCCATCGTAGTTAAGGGGCTGATTTGTTAAATCAGGTTTCCTGGAAGCTGAGAAAACACTAAAATGTGTAGGGTTGAGAACCAGAGCACACTGAAAGTCTTAAATTTCAGCTGACACACATATGGGTGTGATGAGAATAGAAGTAAACACCTCAGCTGGAAACTTTGCAGATTGTTTCTGAATAATAAAGGAATAAAAAAAATTTTAAATACAGTATAATGAAAGTAGATATCCGGTGCTGCTTGCTCTCCTTGGTTACTGTTCATTGCAAAGGAATTACACATTTCTTCCTGCTAACTCTTTGATGCATTGCATTCATTAAAATACAATTTCTTATCTTGATCAAATTTTTTAAGTGCCTCTCACAGGTTTTGCATATAACCGTGTTGTTCTCTAGGTGTACCTGTACACGTTCATCTCTCTGTTCATTTACATGGTGCTGTCGCTCTTCATCGCCCTCATCACCGGCGCATACGAGACCATCAAGGTAAGCTGGAAGCATGGGAGAGAATTAAACCCCCTTACAAAGATATATTTTCATCTAAATGAAAAGCCTTTTATGTGTGCATGTGTCCATGGTTTGGTCTTCAACTTTGGGTTGTCTTTGTAAATAGCACCAAACTCAGGAGCCCATTCACATCACCGATTTGCACGCCTTCATCGCCGAGTGCAAAGACACACCCAGCTCTGGGAAGTTCCGGGGAGTGGAGACATCGCCATGCTCCTTCTTCTGCTGCTGTGACAGGTCTGACCGCTTACACACACAGTGTGTGTTGGTGTATAGATAGAACAAAGAGTTAGCAACTGTTTCCTGACATTTCTGGGGATACACAACACGACTTTTTCACGATCCTAAGAGGTTCTGAAAAGACTGGGAGTGCACGCTAACCGCTTCAGCGGATTTGGTTTGTTTTAATGACGACTGAAAAACAGTGAATCATGAATTTAACGACTGCGCCAGGTGAGGGATCACAGAAAACATGACTTGTCACTCCAGCAACAGCCAATTGAACATGCCAAACTCTCACCATGATGCTCGTAATAGCAAAATAAATGTTCAAGAAGAAGAAGGGGGAAAAAAACAAAAAACATGGAACAAGTCAGACAGAAAACGTCTTAATACGCGCCAACGTCTGTGCTGAGAAGGGAAGAAGGGGGGGAATATTTTGGGTATGGAATATTATTATTATTTAAACTAGTTCTTTGGGCTACACAGCAATTCTGCTGATGAGAACTATCCAGCTCAAGAGTTCCCTTGAGAAAGGGAATAGCAGAAAGTCCAAGATGAGGGTAGATTTGGGTATTGGGGTCAAGTTAGGGTTGGTTAGCCAACCGGTTAAGGCCAGCCCCAGTTGGTACTGAGGACTATCGCCACTTTCTTCTTGAAGAATCAGTATCTCTAAATTGGTCCATAGCTTCCCGATGTACAGTATCTCTTGATGGATTTTGCGTCCACTCCAGTGACCCTGATGACAGCATTTGTTTTCCAGAGTCTTTTAATCTCTTTCCAAAGCAGGTTATAAAGATGTAATTTATCCACTCCCTTGGGCGGAGTTTGTAGTCCGACGGAACTGATACATCTATTAGACAGGTTTTGTTGATGAAGAAGTTAGTATAAATTATGTTAGGTTCGTTGTTATCGATTCCCGCTTCTGTGTGCTTGGAGTTTGCATGTTCTCCCCGTGCTAGGTGGGTTTCCTCTGGATACTCCGATTTCCTCCCAATGTCCCCCGCAAACCTTCATACAGGATAAAGTGGTAGATGCAGTGAGCGAGTTCTCTATGATCTTGTGTTCCTTCAAATTACAGTTCCCCCATTGCCACGGCACATCAAACTTGTCCTTGACTAGTGTCCAGTGGATGTATCTCACCTGGTTCTTGTGTCGCCATCTATAGGACCTGTTGGTCATTGTTTCACAAGCACTAACAATGTGATCTCTTGCATAATAATAATAATAATAATAATAATAATAATAATAATAATAATATTTGTTTATATAAAATTTTTCATTTCCCTCTATTTTTCTCTGTTTGTTTGATATACTGCAAGTTTTCAGTCTGTTCTTTGTAAATATTTGCACATTCAAGTCTGTAATCCTTTAACACTAAAATATTTCTGTGCCAACCTTTCATGCCATCTGGCCGCAACTAAGCCAGACTTGGTATGATTTTGAATCCCATACAAAAGTCCGTGTGGTGTATCCCCAGCTTAAGCTAATGTTGAATGGAGAGCTAGCAGAGGCTGAATGGTATAATCGAGTCCTAGTATTGTGCCTGTACTGTATTGCGCAGGGGATCATGTCTAGTTTAGTAATTTCTGGCCTAAATAGATAGAATACTATAGAGCTGCCCTTTTTTCCCTAAGAAAATATAGGAGAAATAGGGAGAAAAAGGAGAAAAGATCAGTTTTGTTTCCTTAGGGAGTCCCGAGCTGTAAAAATTACACTTTTACTTTTCCCTATGGATGAACAGTTATAAACTTGTTCTGAGCAAACCATGTACCTAATAATCAGAATCATAATTTTGGTCACTTCTTTACTTTCCAGGACCACAACCTATGAAGACGTCCTTCTGGTCAACTAATCATTTAAGCGCTAGCTCTTGCGCTCCCTGCTGGTGACGGTGTGATGCTGCAGCCATTCCATGGTTAGAATACTGGATAGATACAGTACAGATACCAAGTCCTGCAGCCAACAGACGTTTATCTCCACACGCTCGTCACGCACACTGTAGGAGAGAGGATCTTCCTCCTGGATGTGATGGCGAAGAGGAAATGAGAAGGACTGCCAATTTCCCAACAATGGACACAAGAAACAAGCGATTTCTGTCATGCACCCAGTTCGCAGAGAGCAGCAGCACTATGTTAGTGCAATGCACAAACAGTATGTTTAGTTAGTGTTTTACGTGTCGTATTTAACATGATTTTAGTGCTGTTAAGTTGGCAGGAGCTTACATGCTTACATACATGTAGAGATCCTGTTCATTTTTTTTTTGTGTCTGTGTGTTGTTTTAAACTAAAGATAAATCTTGGCTACCTTGTCATTTTTGAAGTAGAACTGCCGTTGCACCGTACATCAATTTCACTACCCCACACATTGCACTTCCTCGTTGTTTCTTTCTGGATTATATGATACAGTATGATACAGATAAGCCCTAGTGAGCCGTTTTGTAATGTATTATTCGAGTCATCCCCACTTTCTAACATCGGTCAGTAAAAATATCTGCTGAGACAAATGATTTGGCCCACCGATGTTCAAGCAGTCAGGACAAACGAGGCATCTCTATATGTCTCGAAATGTCTCCTGTCTGTTTAGAAAGCTTCCTCTATTGCAAAAGCGTTCAGTCTTTCTAACGTAGGCGTTTTTTTTTTTTTTTTAAGTTAACTATTATGTGAGGGGCCATAAATGGATTTTGTGCTTCTTTTATCTTCTGCCAAAATTCTACGTGCCTTGTGGGTTCTTCTTTTGCTGCATTCAAATGAATCTTATTTC
Organism: Clarias macrocephalus; assembly: GCA_011419295.1. Lineage (NCBI taxonomy): Eukaryota > Metazoa > Chordata > Actinopteri > Siluriformes > Clariidae > Clarias > Clarias macrocephalus. The sequence continues at coordinate 197,142 of JAAGKR010000174.1, read as the reverse complement.
AAACCTGAGACGAATGTGAACTGGTTCAGATAAGATGCGCTTCAATTCGGACTAGTATGTAAAGATTGCAGATGCGCTCGAGGGCATTAAAACTTTACAAACTTGGGAAACATTAGAGATGTTTAGTTAGGTCAGACATCTTGGAACAGGATGTTCACTCGCTCTGATGCTGCAGAGGGGGTTTGGGCTGCTCTCCTGTTCCCGGATGTAAATAAGCTCAGCAGGGTGCAGTGTCGTTTTCTTTAATAGAAAATAGGATTCTCTGAAGGCGTGTGACAGCATGACCTACATCTTTAAACAATACAGTCCATGTGTCTGCTGGATTTTGGAGATGCAGCTGCAGCCAGGTGCAACAATGGCTTGTGATGAGGATCGAACTACAGTTGATTTTACCTCCTTTATTATTCCTAAAGTTTCAAATAAGAAATGAAGTGGAGTGTGATTCTGTTGCAGTGATTCAGTATGTTTTGTCTCTGACTTAATCATGATGTACAGCATTTTAATTTATTCATGCATACCCTCACTGGTCACTTTATTAGGAACATTTATCGTATATACAGGTATATAGTTTTACAATCAGGTACATGATTGGTTTATTAACTGCATTAATGTGCAGGTGTACAGAGGGTTCTAATAAAGTGATTGGTGAGTATGTGTACTGTGTGTAATTAGGTTTTATGTACTGTATATAAGAAGTTTTACATGCACCAGCAGTAAAGATGATGCATTTAATGGTACGGTAACGCACACATTTTTTTTTCCCTCAGGTTCCTTTTAAGGCTGATTGCAATTACTGTGAGTACTCATTGCAATAGAAAATGGTAAACTGACCCAAGATCAGTCTGTTAAGGTTCTGTCTCGTGTCTACTTGAATGAAGTTTCTAAACAATTCCATTTTTTTGTGTGTGTGTGTAATGGTTTGTCGCTGAATTATATAAAATGTAAATATTCACAAATTCCGTTTTTGTCTTTTACCCATGATCATCATACTTGGTGAATAGATTATACTGATTTCAATGGATTTTTAGAAACTGCTGTTTTGGCTGTTTTTTTTTTTTTTGTTTTTTTCTTTTGTCTCTGGTAATTTTATCAGTTTCTTTGCACGTACATATAATCTGTTCATTGTATCAATTTACTTTGCAGTTGTAGACTTTATTTAACTCACAACAGCTTCTGAGAAAATCATTGAATCTGTTGTTGTATAAAAAGTTCCTATAATTCCGGAGTCTTATTAATGTTTTTATTCGATTTTTATAAAAAAAAATTAACATTCCCAAGGTAATTGTGTGCCATGCCTGCGAAACATGCAACACGCAGAGATCACTATCCATCATCATTACTCTTTTCCTCTATCCGCAATTCAGTGGGCGGGGGACTTGGGAGACTCGTATTCTCCTTAGATTTTTTTCTGATTTTTTTACCGGAATGAAATTATGTATTTAAAAAATGTTTTCTGAAACACACCCTGTCAATATGCCCACTTATGGATGCACAAGTGCTTTTGCCAGCTTTTAGCATGTTTCCTTCTTTCTTTCTTTTTTTGGCTTTTCCCCTGCTAACTCATAAATCAGGGATGTCCAAATCGAGGGCCAGTGTCCAACACAGTTTCTAATTCACCAACACTTAATCACACAAACTCTGTCACCCTCTGGAATAAAATGGAGCTGTATTTTTTTTTTTTTTTTTTAATGGAATGCAGTATGGAAAATTAACACCTACTGTATAACACATATAAAACAGAAACAGTGGTGGAAATGTGACTCACAAGCAATGTGTTTATGATGTATTACTTCTAACTCAATACTACAACTAAACCTGATTTATGTTTATTCATTTGGTTGATGCATTTGGAAAAAAATCTGCAATGAAGTCTCAAATGTGTGGTGACAAATGGCCTCTTAAAATGAACTGCAAAATAAATTCTACACCTCCCCCCTTAGTATTGTACTTAATATATCCGTAGAGACTTTATTCCTGAACTTAAGGCCTGGTTGACTAGTTGGTCAGCAACGACATGTGGCAATACAACAAAGTCAGCTGATGATCTGAACGTACTGAATGACCAGGTTTAAAACTCGATGGAGTTTTTCTTCCCTGATCGAACAGGCAAATTCTCACCCACTCATCGTCTATACCACTTTATCCTGTATACAGGGTCGTAAGGGGTGCTTATCCCAGGAGAATTAGGGCATGGGTTGGGGTGCACCCTGAACCGAGTGCCAATCCATCACAGGCCACACACACTCACACTACGGGCAATTTGGGAATGCCAGTTAGCCTAATCTGCCTGTTTTTGGAAACATGTTTGGGAGGAAACTGGAGGATATGCAAACTTCATGCGCATCGAGGCGGGAATCGAACTCAGACCCTGGTTGTGCAAGGCAATAGTGCTAACTACTAAGCCACTGTGCTGGCACAGGCATATTCCTGATTCAAATTGTGAAAGAGGGCATGAGGAATCATTCTCACGAATAAACTGGCCACTACATTGTATGAGTTTTATTTATTTTTTTGCCCAGGCAGTGTGCTTGAGTAAACTGATGGATTCACTCGATTCAATTTGAAGATAAAAGTCAAACAGGTTAATAATGTAATAACTTTGACTGTAGGTTGTCATTTCCACTTCCATAACAAAATTATAAAAGCTACAGATCCCACTGGCTTTGCTTCAGGAACCCCTGGATTACACTGAAGGGTTCCCAAGGTGGTTCAGTTGCAGCTGTCCTCAGCACGGGAAGAGCAGCGCTGTCATTGTGGTTTGGATAATTCCATGCAAATGGCAACCTTGCCATGGAAAAATACATTTGTAAAACACATTTAAATGCTCACACAGGTCCATACTCACCTATTAGTTTCTCTTATCTGTCAAATATGACTAGTGACGTCACACTGAACTACAACATGCAAAACATGCAACACGCATTCACAGACTAGAATTACGAATTTTTCTTTATTAGGGAGAATATTGCAGAGAGTAATCAAAGGTTGAGGAACATGAAATTCAACTCTAAATCCATGTATGTTAGTGAGTGCGGTCGGAGAAAATGTAACTAAGAACAGATGCACATAATTCATGTTCATGCGTGCACAAGGTGCTTTCGCAGTATCTGTAAGGCAGGTGCTAATGCAAAGTGCACCAGATATAATTTCCTGATTAAACTTCTGTGGCCAGTTAACGGATAAAGCCATGTTTTTTTGTTTTAGCCAGATACTAAAATTTACTATCAGTCATTATGACATAAACCACACCCTGCTGCTCAAATATTGAATAGACAGCAAGCATCTGGTATTGTCATTACAATATGGTGGCACTTCTGTTCAGGTTAACTGTGTATTTACAATTGAAGTTAGAATTCTTAGTCATTTTTACTTCCAGGAACTTAAATCGAACTGGTTCCTTCATTCGTTCAATTTTGCATGTTCAGGTTTGTTGTTGAGTCCAGAGCATTTCATATGGAACACTGGGCTTGAGATGGAAATACACCTGGGACACACACATTTACACACTCTTTCCCACCTTGGGACAGTTTATCATAATCTGATAATGTTTTTGGGAGGAAACACACTAGGGGATCAGCAATGATGCTACATAACAAGGTTGTTATAATGATTATTTAAATTATAAATATAAAATAAATTATAATACAGTATAAATTATTAATAATTAAATAATTTATAACATTTAACATTTAATATAATTCTACAAGAACGCTGCTGCACAGATTAACTATATCGTTAGAATGATCATACAGTACATACAAGGTTGCAGAGAAGTATCAGATCATTCAAATACGTCATATTATATAAGCCATATTTGGGGTGGCACCTGCTACCCTGTACCACCCATGTGGGTACACCCTCTCACCCTGTATATAGCTTACGTCTAGTCTAGGAGGCTTAGCAAATGTTACATTAGATAGTAATTTCTGATTCCTGTCAGTAATGTGGCTCACTAATAGATATTGACTTGCACTTTGGTGCATTAAGGGGCAGGAGATTGGCCCGGAAGATTCCTCTCAGCCCATCTACAACACAGATACTGAAAAATAAAAAGAATCAACCAGCATGTGCGCTTCAGGAATGTGTAACTTGAGCAGTCCCACATGTAGGGCTTATATATGCTTCGACACACTACACACAGGGATTTGGAAATATATACAGTACGGCCAGATAAGATATACTGTACAGAGACATGCACATGCAGATTTTCTTTGTTTGAACCTTGGTCTTATGTGTGTCAATTCCTCATTTAATTTAATGTTTTTTTTATTGCTATTATTATTAATCAAATGAATTTAACTGATTTGTTTTCATTTCCATGGATTTTAAATCATGATCATGCTACTAAAACTTGTGGATTAATAATTAACTGATGTGCTTTGTTATAAATATTTTATTTAATTGTATATGCAAAGCATTCGGACACTTTGGACTCCAAAATGAAACTAACCGTAATAAACGTTTTGCACATATATACAGGAATTAAAATGCAAAATGCATACAGGAATTAAAATGCAAAATGCATATATATATATTCCCCTTTAAGTGGGAGTTGCAGTCTGATTCTACTCAACAGATTACCTCCCTTCAGCTAGGTTGTCTCTCTGCCATGACTTGCAGTTTGTTTGTTTAGAGGCCTTGGTGGCTGAATGCTTATTTCATCCTTTTCTTCCTTTCTGACTTTGAACAAAAGTGCATGTTAAATCTTGCATTCATTCTATCTGTCCCTTTTCAATGGTGATGACAGCTGCAAGCTTAGATAACAAAAGGCTGAGAGCTCCTGTGCTCCAGATTTAAACATCTAAACATGAAATATCAAAGTTAACTATGTGCATCAGTGCTGAAAAGGGTCATAGACCCAGCCAAGGGTTTAAATATTAGCAGCACTATACAGTCATGTAAAACATTAACCAGACTCAAGAATTAAAGGATGAGGGGAGAGTGGGCGTGGCTGTCTGGTGCGACTAGTTTGCATAAGCAAACGCGAGCCAGGGAGGGGCGCTATAGTTTATAAATGGATACACCAGGGGTAATTCGGGGAAACCGGCTATAGGTTGTGGTCGAATCCTGGTGTGTTCGTGTACGTCCACGTTTGTGTTCAGATTCAGAAGGAAAATGTCGAGCGTTTAAATCCTTTGTTTGTTCCACTGCACCCTGCGTGTCTGGCTCGGGCGCGCGCGCTACGCAACGACAACGCGTTTGGTAAACGTCGCGCTGCCCGCGTGCGCTCCTTTGAGGTTCAATCAGGAGGAGAATTTCGGCCTACGGGTGAGTCAGACAATTAGTAAAGCATTTCATCCTCTCATGTTCGTTCTACCGAGTCGTGTTCCTCAACCAGACGGAGTGGATTTTTTTAGGAATGCAATTGAACGTAAAGGTATTTTTTTTGTTGTTGTTTGTTTGTTTGTTTGTTTTTAGAGCACGCGCATCTTAATTAGAGACGCATAAACGGGTGCATTTTACTCGTTCATAGTCTGCATTCCTTGTTTTCGCCTGGCTTCACGTCATGCATGCGTTTTCTGTGTTTTTGCATTCCTAACATCGCTCACAGCTTCACACGGTCACGTCGCTCTCCAGAAATCATGCTCGAATTGACTGATAATGGTCGCCTTGGAAGAGGAATATTTTGTAGCCAGACGTCCTACCCATATTACCATACAGACATTACTGAAGAAGGAAAAAAAAAAAACATGCTTCTAAACATAGCCCTCGGATGATTGATTCAGGCGTTGCATGAATTCATTATCTATTTACTAATAACTAATAATATAAAATGTGTGTCAGATGAATATTGCATTCAGGTATTAATGCATTTCCCTGTAAGAGGTTGTACTGTATGCATGACAAATTAGCCTATGAATGTATTCTGTATTGTGTGTGTGTGTGTGTGTGTGTGTTTGGGTCAGGTGTCTCCTCCTTTTTAAATCGTCTTGGTCAGTAGATAAAGCTGAAGTCGTGTCGTGAAGACATCAAGCTGCTCAAAGATTGGATCCGGATACAGTGTCAGTCAGATCCCGTATCGTTTACCGGACACGTTTACTAACTGGCACATCAAATCGATACTGTGTAATAGAGGCTGATTGATTGTAAACATCCAGTCAATGGTGCTCACACATCACTGTGTCCCCAAAATCCACTTACTGTGTCTGTAGAGAGAGAAGCTTATGAATGTCCCAGCCTTGTTTGCTTTCAACAGAGGTGTGAGGTTTTGCACTCGGGGAATGTTGGAGAACCCTGTTGCCTGATGCCAGCTGCACTGCTCCCTGGTCAGGTTCATGCTTCCTGGATTCATCTCATTAACATATGGGCCGTTTTAAAAAGTGACAGCTGCTTTAGGCGCGCCTTTGTATGTTAACGTTTCTAGTTTGGGATTTAGTTCGCAGAATTTGGTCCACAATTTTATTTATTTATTATTTTTATTCCTGATGCATCTCTATCCGTGTAGCTGTCTGGATAATTTTAATGGGAATACGCCACTGGTTGTTGACCTGACCATTATCCCCCATGTGTAGTGTACATGTGATTCCCAAAGTCGATCATTTCAACACCAGAAATGAACAAGAAGATCGTTTACATGAAGCTGGCTTGTAATGATTAACTTTCAGAAGCTTTGATTGACAATCTCACCTAAGGGTGGGTGGTACCATATGAAGAAAACGTATTTGCAGATGTAGAGCTTGATTTTTATTTGCCTGACACATCATCCAGTAGGGTTGAACAACTTTTCAGTCGCGTCCATCATGATCCTAATGAGGTAGCCAGAAATCTCTAGAAGTTGTTGATTGTTCAACCATTTTAATAGTTTGTAAAATCTGATCATCTGGTCTCATCTTCAGATACCCCAATTTTCTACACGTTTCTGGTCCAACGTCCCGAACCATGAAGGCTGTAATCAGAATAGTTTCTTTGTACTTGTGTGTGTGCTGTAGCTGTATTGCTGAGCATTTTTAAACAAAGGTGTTCGAAAGTAGAGAACCTACAAATTTAGTGTTTTCCTTGCCAACACATCTACTTAAACGCAGATGGCTGTTAATTAGCAGGTTTTTTGAATCACCTATGTTAGAGCAGGGAAGATATAAAGATGTGCTGGATGTTGGTGTGGGAACGTGTAGGTTGCAGTAACATTGCCTGTATTTTGTCATCTGACATGTCAGTCAAATTGTCTCTTTATATGGAAGTGGGTGATGCTCGGACATGTTTATTTACAAAACGCCACGGAAATTTGTGAAGCCTGGCTTTTGATGCCTGTAGCTTCCTGCCTGTTTTGTGATTTATGGTGTCCAGCATTCTCCGCATGTGTCAAACCTAGGCTTGTCAACTGGTGTTAAAAGCTCAGCTGTGTCAGGTTATTTAAGACACCTGTTTTTATTACGGACATTTGGCTTAACTCAGAATTGTTTTTAACATTGTAACTAGGCAGGCTGTGAGCAAGCAGTGCTGTTTCTGGGTCAGATTTACATTGGAATGTGATTCTCATCAGTAGGGCAGGTTCAAGTTCCTTCATCTGGTTTTGCGTCCAATCCCGTCGTCCTTAGCATTGCATGCAGCGAGCTAATGATTTTATTTTATTTTTTTACTGTTTACTTTTGGCTGTCCTTGCTTTGTTTCACATTTTCTACTGTAGTGAGTTTGTGTGGCCTGGGCAAGCAAATGCAATATTTTTTGACACTTTTGTTTTGTTTTTTGGCTGATTGGCCAATGGGAAAATGTATCTACATAATTACGACTGGGGGAAAAGTTGGTTTACAGAACCCTTGAGCTGTCACATGATCATTTTTGTTTGGCTAAAACTCTGGAGTGATAACATCTTTGGCATAGCATTGTTTGCAGTAGCTGCCCACTTTCATATTGATCCTGCCCAACCCAGACTGTCACTAAAGTAATTGTGAAGATTGTCATGGGGGAAAAGGGGATACTGCATTCATGTTGAAATATTCGCACTAAGACTTTTTTGTTTCTGTAGATGTTCTCTCACAGATTTGTTCTGCATTGTGATTCTATAAATTCTATAAATATCATGATTTTGTAATTATCCTAATTCAGGATGTGAACAATTTTAAACAAACCACCTCAAATGCAAAAAAAAAAAAAAAAGTTTTTGAGTGAGTATGGCAATTACATGAATTGCCTTAAAAAGGAATCGGGTTCCGTGATGATTCCTACCCCCACCTGCGCAAACCAAAAAAGTCTCTAGTGGATATTCTCTTTGAGGTCTACGTCTGAGGACTAAGCATTTATTAAGAAGGTGCGTGCAATTCTCTTTTAATGCCAGCAACGTTTGCAAATGGATCAAGTGTTGATGTATTATAATGCTGGCCCTGGAGCTTTTCCAGTTCAATAATGAATATTGTGCTGTGACTGTCGCTGTGCTTTGAAATAAGCTCCGTAATTGTCAATAGTGGCTTAGCAACTGACTGACTCACATCCTGTTCCTAATATACTGTTTGGTTTATAGGCAACCGGACTCGTTTGAATTCATTTATGCTTGACTCCTATCCATTACTAAACGATGTTGTCACAGCATCATGTCAAGTGACTGAACCCATCATGCCGCCGTTTTCCATCTGTGCCACTTTACCTGTTTTACTCACTCTTCCGGTGTAAGTGATCTCTGTGTAAGAATGCAGTTTGGCTTTCTTTCTGAGCAGGGGGGAAAAAGGACTGCGCCTGCCACATGACATTGCCTCTCTGTTGTGGTGGCTTACCAAATGCTTCTGTCATGCTCCTTCCCAACCCCCCCTTCATAGTTGGGCACTGTCATGCTTAACCCTGACAGGATGTACATACACACCCTTTATTGAACTCTGTAGTGTCATTTATAACATTTGATATATGAAGGGTGAAATACTAATCCTGCTGGGTATGAGAGAGCTACTGACTGCTACCTTAGGGCTTTCCTGCTCATCTTGGCCATCAAGAGCAGTTAACCCTCTCAGGGTCCATTTTTCTCCTCATACATTTAACTGACGGTTGCACCAGATGCAAGGTCGTTATTAAACACCCACTGAAAAAAGAGCCATTTCTGTGGTTATGGTTTAGTAATGGGGGTGGGTATATTGAGGGTGCGGCCTGTCTGCTGATGGAAGAACCTTTTCTCTGTGGATTAAACCAGTTTTTTTTTTGGGTTGAGCTAATAAGCGACTCTAAGTCACATTAGGATAAGGAAGTTGTTGGTGGATTTACAAGCTGTATGCGAGCATTAACCCACGGAAACGGCTGCAGCGATTCTTTCATGATTCTGCACAGAACAGTCTTTTGCGCTCACTATTTTAACCAGTGCATTTAAGAACTTCATGACGCCGATGTATGCAATGCTGAGACGACGGACTATGTTGACCGTTCAGAAGCATCAACCTGCTACTACATTCATGATGCCATTTAATCCGTTTTTTGTTCAGCGTTTCATTAGTATATGCAATCATTCATCTGATTCCCACTTAAAATAACAATCCAGGGCTGTCATTCTACACCCTTGTATCGCATTACCATCACACTAGGTAGAAAACAAATACCAGTTACCAATTGCAAACAGGAGTGTAGTCAATGTTTAGTGTCACTGAGAGGTCACACAAGAGCCTCAAATCACCGTGCCCTCGTCCTACTTGGCATGCTGATGCACTTCAGGGCCCCAGTATGAGGGTGTGCAGACAGCCAAACTGTCAGCGCTCTCGCTGGTAGTCGGGACAAAAAGTACAGTGGGATAGAGAAAAGTACAGCAGGGAGTAGAAAAGCTATGAAGCAGAAATCGTATTTCAGAAGGAGCTGGCAGCCGTGTGATGACATGGTAAGATTGTATGTAGCCTTATAAGGATGTCCATTCTCTGCCTTTTCTTGCCGATGTTTCTCCTCTAACTGTAAGAACCGGTAAGTTATTGGTTTATTTATGTCACATAGAAAGGTCTTGAAACAACTGAAGTTTTGCAAAAAAAAATATTTTTCTCTCTCTTTGGCTTTCAGTAGGGAGAGTTGTTTTGTTTTGTGGTTGTTTTTCACTGGAAATGACCAGACAAGGGGAAAAGATGGATTTGGTCATCATGCTGGCTCTTGTGTCAAGAATGCAGGATGTGGCCAGCTTGCAGCTGCACAGGAACACAGTGCACACACAGATCAGTTCAGCTCAGTTTATGAGGGCTGTATTCGTTTTGTGAGCATTTACGTTGTACAAAGCTACAGTATGTCATGCAAAAAGTGTCTCATGATTATTGACCACCCATTGTTCAGCTACAATAACTCGCCATTGCACATAATGACATTTAGACCTACAAATTGTTCTTTTCTCAGAGCCCTACTAGTTTCTTTTCTTTCTTCTGCCTTCAAGCTCCCTGTGAATACTCCATTCCCTGTTCCATGCTCTAGCTTTAAACGGTTCCTCGCGTGCTCATGAAGTGGGCCATATTTAATGGCTGTGCTCTGATGAACAGACGGAGGCAGAACACTGGGCTGCACAGTCTATGCTTACTGGAACGACGAATAGATGGATGGGTGGGAGGTGGAAGGCATGTTCATGTTTTCTGCTGTAGACAGAAGGTTGGGTTTATCCCTTCCCTTATGAGGGACATAAAGAGGGATAAATGTGGTTGTCTGGTCTGGCCAGCTCCCTTTTCCTCTCAGGTCATATATTTAAGAGGTGCTTAGGTGAAAAATGAAATGGGTGTCCTCCTTAAATCCTTGACTGATTTATCTATTTTAAAATCAAGTCTCGCACACGCCACACTTAGTCCTATTCCATGTTTTAAGATTGAGTACATGCTAAAAGTGGGTGTGGGATCATGAATGAAAAACAACCTGCTGTCTTTCAGCTAACAGCGTCCATCTCAGAGGAGTGGGTGTAGTTGTGGAGAGAGAACTGGAAGAATGAGCATTAATTAGGAGGGGTGGTTTAAAATGCTATTACTTTACAGCCTACAGCTTCTGAAAGATGATCCTTCTCAACTAGAATGACGAGGAATCGCCTCTTATAACCGACAGGGTTATGTGAGTTGGATGGCACAAAATGTAGTAAAGTTACCACTTTCTCTTATTCAGGATGTACGTTTCATCTTATCTCGTCTCCTGTATTGACCACGACTATCATGCATGTACGAATTTGTTGGTCTTCAAGTGATTTTAGTTGATTCTCCAAAACATTGAAAAGTCCAAAAGTAATCATATATAATCTAAAAGTTATTTAAAATAATCTGTGCCAAACTTTGCAGGACTGTAGAATTTCTCAGATACATCAGAATTCAATAATTTGAGAGGTTTTATGCAAATAGGAGCATGGCGCACTGTGGGAGGGCCTTGTATTTCATTATATTTGTGTATTTAATAGCTTGCATGCCCCTCAGATTAAACAGATGGTTGCACCAGTACTATGTACAGCAATGGGTTCATTCTTCATACTACTACAGCACTTGTTCATGCACTTAAATTGTATCCTTTTGTCTGTTCCCTCTGCCCAGTAATGCCGAGTACAAATTGAATTTCACCGCTTCCGTCTTTCTTCTATTACATCCCCCACCTACCCCAGAAACACACCCTCGCATTTTATTCATCCTATTGCTTGCCGGTCAAGCCAGTTTTCAAATCCACACAATAGCTCTGTTGCCCAGGCCATCTGCTTGCAGGGAACAGGTCTCATAATAAGGATGATTGGGGGTGGAAGAAAAGGGAGCGGAGGGGAGTAGAGGTTTAGAGAAGTAAAAGCCGTGGCTTAAAGGGCAGCACCGCTAAAGAAAGTAGAGGGAGAGGTCAATGCGTTCACTGCTGTGGTTGTTCTTTGCGAGGTTTCTCCCCAACACCAACTTTGTTTACACTCACAACCCTAATTTTTATATTAACACTCTGGCAGGGATTTAAGGAAGGATAACGTTTGGTTGAATTATGAACTTCTGGTGATTACCATGAATCAGCATTGCTAAAATCAACTTAAAACCTTTACTGTTGAATTATGAATTAGTTATTAAATTGTGGGGTTTTTTTCTGTTTAAAAAATCCTTTAGAGTGTTTAGAGATGTTTAATTCTCTTCTCTTCTTGTTCTTTTTAAGAAACAAAAGTTGCCCATCAAACAGCTGATCCTGGGTTAAGCTGTTATACAGCACTTAATCCAGACTGACAACTGGAGCATACAAAAAACATCATCAGGCAAAGGCTGAGATGAAACCGGATGGGGTTACTGCAACTCCGGCTGAGCCAGTAGATGATGTGGTGGAACCTGTTCCTGAAGCAGATGTCAATGAGGAGCAGGTCCAACAAGACTCAAATCCATCTTCTCCACCGCCTGAGCAGCCTGAAAATGAATTTGCGCAAGAAGGAGCAAACTCAACAGTGCCTCCTGCTGCAAAAGAGGTCAATGGGAAATGTTCAAAACCAAAGGACAAGAATAAAGCCCCAGTGAAAACCAAGCCTGGTACAGCAGGCCCCAAAGCAACAATGGCAACGGGTGCCGCATCTCGCGCTGCTACCACTCAAAGCCGAGTGACCAACGGAGTTATGAAGACAGCCTCAAATGGTGCAAGCAAGAAACCTGCGGGTATGAGCTCTGAGATGAAGAAAAGTGCCCCTGTTGGAGCATCTGCTCAAGTAAAGAAAGTGCCCTCTGTTACAACTGCAGCTCCAAGGACACAGGTGAAGCCGGCTGAAAGGAAGCCTGTTGCGTCTGCAAGGCCAGAACCCTCCACAAGTAGTGGGATGAGGAAAACAGCAGCAAGCTCATCAACTCTGAGCAAAAAGCCAGGCACAGGAGACGGCACTGCTGCATTCAAAGCCAAGACCTCAGGTACAGCTCAACACACGTACTTGGTGCACAAATTGTCCTACTTGGCTCAACTTACCTATCCATGTTTTCTGCAGCACCAAGGCCTACTACTGCACCTGCAGCAAAAGCCAGTGTTTCAGGAACCTTTAAAGCTGCCCCTGTTCCCAAGACAACCAGGTAAGCCAAATGATCTAGGCTTAGTTGAAATGGGAATTTCAATTCTTGACCTGAATGATGCATTTGACAGCTACTGAATAAGGCTATAGCTTTGCAGTTGTTGGACATTTTGCCTTGGCTTACATTTGCAGCATAATTACATCCAGAGAAGTGGTCCTCTTTGGACCACTGATGACCCCCAGTCATGATGAATATTTAAAGACGGTGTGTAATTATGAGTAAACGGTCATTATTAAGTTGGTGGCCAATGTAGGTGTAAATGTTTGTAGGGGTGAGGGGTTACATAAGTGCATTATCCCTATAGAAACGACTTCCTTCCTCTCTATTGCAGTGCTTTATTAGATCAAAAGCCCTGTCAGCATAAATCCAGCATACCCGCACAACCACAAGCTACATAAGTGTGCACACAAACACACAGCCCATTTAGTCTATTTTATCTTCAGAGCACTCGGGAGCCATCTTCTGCAGATGACTATTCTACTGAGTGCACTTTCGGAGTGTGTTGTTGTGGAGCAAGTTGCGCTACACAAAGGGTTTTCTACATTTTCTACAAATTTCTATTGGTTTATTATTATTATTTTTAAAGGTGTTGAAATCCTCTGCGCAAGGCTTAAGAAGGGTTAAGATGTGTATGTTGTATCCCAGTTCAAACCTCAGCATTCAGGCCATGCACACACAGCCCACTGTCAGGCTGGAGCTGTATTCACTGTGGTGTTAAAATAAATGCTGTATGCTGCAGGAAATGTCAAAGTGAATTCCCAGCCCATGCCATGACATGAAAGTCTAAATGGTAAAGTGTATAGTAATGCAGATACAGTTTGGTTTTCTTGGGGAATAGGAACAAACTGTTTCTGTATTTCAGAAGCTGTTATTGCTGCCCTTTAGAGTGTTTGTTGACATATTTCTCAAATGTTTCAGTAATTAGTTCATGTATACTCTGTTAAGCAGTGGAACGATTTTCTGCATTCCTTTTTCATTGCCATGAAAAAAAATCTATACAGTATATATTTTGTTATATTATGGTCTCAATATATTGTTTCTCTTTTCCTGATCCATTTAAAGTCGATCATCTTTAAACGCCTTCAGATTGATGCTATCTAATAAGAAGGTCCAGGTCTTTTGTCCTCATTGTAGAACAATTGGCTATTGTGGGAGAATAATTTGTTGGGGAGGACACAGTCCAAGCATTTGGGGAATTTAAACATGTTTTGCACCGTGAACATGTAGCAGTGTGCACAGTACCAGTTTGGCATTGTTACAGCCAAACAATCATTTTTTTTATTAAAGCATTACTTTCACACGCTACTGTCTTGAAACAGATTTATTGGTATGTAAAAAGGACTTGAAGTTTAATTTCATTTGTACATATGACTTGAAGTATCCATCTCAAAGTTTAATGACCGTTTTTATTGTTGTATTTTAGGCCCACTGTAGCAACTACTCGTCCTTCTACTTCCTTAGCCGCAGTTAGACCAACTACCACTGCTAGTAAATCTACAGCTTTAAGAACCGTCTCTGCTCCCTCTCCTGTTGAATCTGCATCATTGCAGCCTTCCAAGGTCTCCACTACTGTAGCAGCTAAAAAAGGTAGATACAACATTATTTTTTTCAGTATGGTTTGTTTATTCTGCACTTGCTGTCACATAATCCAGAATTAAACGTCCGCGATTTTGTTGGACTTTCGTATTTTGCTAGAGCATCTTTGTTTATCTGCTACAACACCTTTTGGGCAGTGTACATTTTTATAGTGGTTATGTCATTCAGCAAAAATTGTAGACAGGTTGCCCATCAAAATGGTGGCTGGTTTGGTTCTGGATCAGGTGTGATGTCGAATGCTATTAAGGATGCATTACATTTCTTTATATTGAGTGGTACTCTGTTGTATAGATAATTTTTTCCACTATCCATTAAATACCATTCATGTTAACCATGCAAATGGCATCTTCTGCATCCTAGATATTAAAACCACTACCAGTGCAACAGCCAGAAAACCGGTAGCCTCTTCCACTACACGCTCTACAACTACAAAGGCCTCCAAACCTGAGGCCCCCAAACTGGGTCCAGCTGCCAAACGTTTACCTAAGGACACAAAAACATCGCAACCAAAAATGGATGAAACTAAACAAGTACCAACTCGGAAGGTCCCTCCAAGTCCCCGAAACATTTCCTCACGCCCTGCTTCAAACAGAATGACTGCAGAACTCAGTAACCACAAGCAGGGAGTAGGTAGCAACGTAGTCTCTGCAAAGCGTCAAACAGCTAAACCATCGCAGTCTGTTTTGCCATTAGTCATCAAAGGTAAGCCTTTGGATCAACAGCCGTCAGAGCTTCAGGAACCCGCTGCAATTTTGGAAACATCTGCCTCTGTAACAACTGTAGCCATAGCACCTGTAGAGTCTATGGTAGAAGCACAAAGTCCTTCAGCTAAGCTAACACAGTCTGATCAACAAACCAATGCACTTATGGAAGGTCTGGAAGAAGGGGTACAAGGACCTGCCTCAGAGCCTGCAAACAGGGACACTGTATTAACCAAAATGACCATGGATGCTGAGCCATTAGATATACAGTCTGTATCTGAATGTATGTCTAATCCTTCATCTGTTGTGACAGAACCTGAAAAAGTTCATGACTATGTTTTAGTTGTAGCACCAGTGGCACCCGAAATGACTGCGCAAGAACCTGTAACTGCTTCACCGTGTGAGGTCCCAATTATTGCCCAAGTGCCCAATAAGGACTTGGAAGTTGTGGAGAAGCAAGAGCAAATCATTTGCAATTTTGAAGAGGAAGAAGAGAGGGAGGGCAGTCAGCAGGTCTCTGTGTCTGAAATGAGTGGTACACAGCCTACTGAAGAGTCCAGGCCTGGCTCAGCTGGACTGGCTGGCTCGTTATGGCGAGCAGGAGGCCTACCCTCAGAATTTGACTCGGAGGATGTAAGCTGCAGCCAGCAGGGGGCCTCGGAGCTTAGTGCTCCTGGTGTTTTAGAGGGCACTGAAAGTATGGATGATCTAGGTGAGGCTAGCCTGAAAGGTGCTGACGGTGAAGGTGCATCAGCAGGATCCCCGGACTTTGAGAAGTTCCCTGATATTCCGGTCAATGAAGATGATGACGACGATGACGAGGATGAAGATCGTGTTGATGATATGGAAGTAGAATCAGAAATGACAGATGAACCACACAGGCAGTGCAATGACAATGAAGAGGAAGATGAAGACGTGGAGATGGCGAGTGAGGGTGTTACGGAGAGCGGGCTTGAAAGTTATGGAAATGCAGATGAAGATGACTTTGCAGAAGACTACAAGTTGGACAACCTGAACCGTATGCAACCCTCATCCATTCTCCCTACTAACATTTCTGCAGGAAATCCATTTGCTGATGCCTGGATGCAGCCCCTACAACCAGATCCTTCCCTTGTACCCACTCCTTCTAGTCCTTGGCAAACGTACTCAGAATTCCCTAACCAACCAGCTGTTCAATCCTGTCTGGATATTGGAAGTGCCAAAACAGAGCTGTTGTCATCTCAGTCCCCAGCTGTTATGGATACTGTTTCAAGCTCACCTCAGCCTTCTTTAGAGCATGCTGCAGAAATGGATATGGGCCTCAAACAAGGCTTGGAATCCCATTCCCAACAAATTTCTCAGTCAGACTCTCTGCTTGGCCCAGAATTAACCATCAATACTTGTAGTGACTCAAGCACACCTGAGGAGCCAAAAGATTGCAGTACAAGCCCTGGACTAGAGAACCAAAAAGGGGCATCACCAGTTACCCAAATTTCTGTTGCTTTGCCAGACATAGTACCAGATCAAGGTATACGTATATCTGACCATGAGGCTGAAGCTGAGACTCTACCTGCAGATATGTTGGCTGGTCTGTCAACTGGGCCGACTTCTGCACCGTCCTCCCATTCTTCTGCCACTGGGGATGAGGCTAGTGACACAGAAGGGGACATGCAGATCAGTGACCCTACTGAACCTGCTTCCACTGGAAATGAATGCTTTGACAGCGCACAAGTTGTCCACAGCAAGGCAGCTTTGGTGGAGGAATGTGAGGAGGCCTGTGTTGAGACAGAAGGAGGTGGTGGTAGTGACACTCCTCAGTCTGCCACTTCAGCTGCCTCCTATGGTTTTGAGTGTACCACCTCTAATTCTAATGCCCAGTCTACGACCGAGAGCTGTATCAAAAGCCCAGGCATTTTTTCTCTCGAAAATGAAGAGCAACTTCCAGATGAAGCCAAGGACCCATCACTTATTAAGGAACTGAACCTTGCACCCGACTGTGCCCCTGCAAATGCTGACGACCTTGACCAGCAAGCAGAGCTTCAGTGTAACTCTGAGCAGGAGTACATGCTTTGTGGGAAGGTTTCTGAGGAGTTTCCAGAGCCTTGCTCACCAAGAGATATTGTCCACCCTGCCACAGGTTTGGAGAGTTCTTCCGCCTCAGATCACCAACAAGACTTGGATCTTGACACACCGCATTTGTACTACTCCACAATATGTGAAAAGACTGATAGCTTCCTGACAGGTAATGTATAGACTACACTTTTGCCCTTGCACCTTTCAGTGTTTGCTGTATGTCAGGGTCTTCCCAGGTTTGTCTTGATGCCAAAAATGAAAGATTTGAAGAGGCTGGTCATTCAAAATGGCAGTGCCACTCCCTAACACTATTAATAGCACCCTATCAATATATGGCTTAAAAGTCCTGTATGTGCAATAACTACTACTATTTGCAATTAGAAAGATTATTTTGGTTGTCCTTTTTAAAAAAAAAAAAAAAAAGAAAAGAAAGTGTTTCCTTGTACTGGCATGAATTGTGGAGTTCACAGAACTTTTCAAGGAAAGAGAACTGTGGGAATGGCTCGGCATTTTGTGTATTTATCCTGGCATTTTAATGCAAATACTAATTGTTTTTTGTATTTTGTTTACTCTTCTCAATATGTTTGTAAGTCGTTGTTCTTGACTTTTACTCGTGTCCCCACTCCACACACATGCCTTGTTTCTCCTTTGCACTATTGGGTTTGCTTAACCCTTACCCTTAATGTTGTGAAAATATATAATTTTCTTTTTTTTGAGTACCTACTGTCTTAGCTTTAAATAAAGGTTAGATATTTAACACAACCATTCTTCCAGTATATTTTTTTAAGTAGTGATCATAAATTGCACTGATATTAAAGTGGAAATGTACCTGAAATGAATCCATCCATTAATCTATTCTACTTTTCTACTAATCTACTCCGTACCCCAAAATGGGAACAATATTTTAGAAATGTCTGTAAATCACATTTACATAAGTGTTTATTCGGTACATTTTTGGGTATGATGTTATGATGTGATGAGCTTTGCCAAGGATCGGGGGATTTTTTTTTTTGCCAATCTTCTTTGCAAATCCTCTCAATCTGAGTCAGGTGGGATGGGAACCGTTGGCTTACAGCCATTTCAGGTCCAAAGACCAGAGATGTCGTGCCTCTGGCTGGGCCAATCTAGGACGTTTACAGAGTTGTCCCAAAGCCACTTCTATATTATTTTTGGCTGTGTCCTTAGGATCATTGTCATGTTGGAAGATGCACTTTCAGACCAGTTAGGTTTTTTGTAAACTCCAAGCGGGCTTTCATGCATTTTGCACCGAGGAGAGGCCCCTCTCTTGCCGCTATGCCATAAAGCCCAGATTATGGAGGGCTGCAGTGATGGTTGTCTTTCTAGTACTTTGTGCCATCTCCAACCAGGATCACTGGAGCTCAGAGTGATATTTAGGTTCTTGGTCACCTCTTTTACTAAGGCACTCCCCCATTGTCAGCTGTGAGGCCTTCTATTGAAAACGATATGTGCCTTTCGAAAACATGTCCAATCAGTTTAATTTACCACAGGTGAACTCCAATCAAGGTTTAGAAACATGTCAGCAATGATCAAGAGAAGTGGGAGGCACCTGATCTAAATTTCAAGTGTTGTTCCAAAGGGTCAAATGTGTTTATTGCAATCTTTTCTTAAAAAAAAAAAAATTACGCATTTCTAAAATTTTCACTTTATTACGCGGTACTGTCGATTTAATGAGTGAAAAATCGATTTAAACAATTGTACTATCAGGCTGCAACATAAAATTTAAGAAAGTAAAGGGGGTCTGAACATTTTCTGAATGCATTGTAATACAAGTCTTATGGTTGTTTCACTTGGAGTTAAACATTTAAAGCCTGCAATTAATAAGCCAGAAAACAGTGTTCCTGTTTTAAAATACTGGATGGCTGATACATTTTTATTATTCCTTTTCATTTCTAAAAAATAATGTTAAATGGCAGCCTTACCACTTTTTAGCACATAAATCACAACGTTTTCATATCTTAAATTCATGTTGGATTTATTGAAAACTGGAGTCCAGACATTGCATTCCTATTCCAGTCTGCTTCCATTTCTATTTTGGTGTATCCCTCCCTGCCTCTCTTTTTCCACCTACCCTGACTCCTACTTGAACTGCCCAGAGGGAAGGAGAAAGCATGAGATCTACGAGGCTTCGGATCTCATTCAAACCAAGGTGCTTAGTTGTCCTTTCCCTCTTTTGACCCTTTTTAAATGCCTTCATCTCCATGTGATTTGGTTCTCCATTGTTGAGTTGTCGGATGAGCTGCTTTAATGGAGGACTTGTACTGGCTTGCAGAAGGAATCTTTGGGTCTGTCCAATTTGAGACGCCTGATTGTTTTACCTGTAAACTGGCTCATCTTGCACAAAGCACAGTGACCTGTCCACTGATGTTACTGTTCACATGGGTTTTTTTGCTTGAGGCATGCTTTTGTGAGTGTGAGCTCCTCCTTCCTATTTGCACATATTGCTACTTTTTGTAATATGCATGGTGCTTGCATGTGTTCATCCAGCTGCCTTGTTTTAAAGGGTTTTGTTTAAAGAAACACAAGCTTTATTTTAATTTTTCACAATAGTCTGTGGTTACTGCATATACAGGGTGTGGCCGCTTTCATTGCACAAAAACCACTGCACAAAATCTCACAAATTCTTATGATGAATGTTTATTGAATAGACTTCCCCTCTGAGCTTCATTTATGTGCCCTGCTTTCTGTAGTCCTCCACTACCGACTTATTTTTTCCATCTTTCATTTACTGTTTAATATTTTACTTATACCTGTATACCTGATAATGCATCGTCTTCTCTCACTAATATTTTCAAACTGCTACTGGACTATTTACTGTGTTTACAGGAAGTGACCTCTGTACCCGGCAGCAGGAAAGAGTGTCCGCAGTTCATGTGACCCGCTCACCCAAGCACCATACTGTACTACGGGTGGATCATGTGACCCGTCTACCTATTGATCTTCCTCCCAGGATGCCAAATGTGGGGTGCAAAACTCAACTCCTTCGGCTAGAACAACATCAGCAGCAGCTGGAGGAGATTGAACAGCGGCGGGAGCAACATAGCAGAATGGCTGAGCGACAACTGCAGCAAACAAAGGGTGAGAAGAAGGGTGAGAGAAACAGAATGGAGGGAGGGATTGAACAGGAGAACCAGGAGGAGAAAGAAAAGGAGCTAGAGGAACAGAGGAGGGATCTGCTCCACCTGCAAATTCAACAGCAACAGGAGGAGCTAAAGCAAAGGCAGCAGATCATGCAGTGGCAACTAGAGCTGGAACAACAGCAACAAGGTAGGCACCCAAACGGCCACCAGAAGAATTTAACTACAGTTTCTATGTCGCCTTCTGGCCTTTGCACCATCTATGAGGCACTAGAGACCAGTGATGCAGAGGAAGACTTTGAAGAAAGAATAGAAGAGGGAGAAATAGTGCTGAAAGTAAAGGTAGAACATGAATTCTCCTTTAAAGAGAGAAATAGCAACACAGAGGCAGCCTTGAGTTCAGATAACCTAGATTCTCCACAAACACAGAGCACACCTCCTTCTCTTAGTCCTGCAGAGGACCGCAAAGGCTTAAATCTCTCTGTGGCCTTCGACAGTCCTCTTCTTTCTGGATCTACCTCTCCCAAGCAGCCTTCTCCCATAGAGTTTGACTGGAGCAAGAAAGCCGATATTGTCCAGCAGCTGATTAGCCAGACGTTATTGCTAAATGGGGACAACTGCTCCCCGCTTTTGCTCCTCCCGGGTGGGGCTGCTGGGACACTGAGCCCTCTAGAGGCAAGCCTGTGGCCAAATCTGCCCCCACTTACTCCACCTTCTGCCACAGTGACTTCTGTTAGCAGCTTCTCAGCTGAGATTTCTGGCAGTTCTCCACAAGGAGAGTGGACAGTAGTGGAGCTAGAGACTCATCATTAAGGGTTGATGAGGCAGGAAAGCTAAAGTGGTATCTTAATTTTAACAGAAACATAGATTAAATCATTCGATGTAAAAACAGTTAGTGTTAGTCACAATGATGCTGTGATTTCCTCCCCTCTCTCCACCAAGTCTGATTGCATAACTAGGAATTGACTGCAATGACTCGAACACTGTTATGGGAATTCAATTTGTACACTTTTCTGCTTCTGCCAGACAGTCATGCCAGATCACACCAGCTCTGAGCTCTCCCTCCCCCCCCCTCAACTATCTGGTTGTCTTTCCCTTATACACAACATTTCGCTGGGTAGAGAAGAGTAGAACACATGTCTTGCCTCATTTGTAATGTTTTGGCACTATTAAGCATAGAAGCTAATTGAAGCAATTGAATTAACTAATACTGTTGGGAGCAAGTGTTAAAGCATCAGTCTGATTAGCCAAGAATTATTTTCTCCGGTGCTGTTAACTTCAATTTATAACGAATGCAGTATTTTAAGTTGGAGTAAAGGAATAGTCTAGAGGCTAGAGTTTGCTATCTCAATGTACCAGCTAACTGATCACAATATGAAGAAATAGGAGGCATTGGCAATAGGACATAAGACAATGAGATGACAGTATATTGATGCTAGTGGGGAAAGTTGAGCTATCAGGTGAAATGTTAAGGACTTACTCGAGGTGAGGACTCTCAGTATGAGACTTTATGCTAGGGCTGGACCAAGGCATCCACTTAAAAGATTGCATTGATTATGGCTATGTCCTGTAGTAAAATTAAGCTTATGCCAGAAAGCCAGAACCCGATCAAAAGTGTAAAGTCTGTGAACGAAGACCTAATAAAATGGTGGCCTACCACAGTAACACAACTGACATGCACATATGCTTCTTAAATGTAAAATTCCTAGGCCACTTTTGATGGCCAAATTTGGGGATTTGGGTATAAAGTCTCATTTTCATCATGCGGCACCATATTTGTGGATGAACCTAAAACGTGGCGACACTTCTTGTCACGGCGTTTTGTCCCTACTTTTATACACTGATTGCACTACCATGGAAATTTCAGATTTAATTTCAACATTTGCTCACACTGTGGTGGAAGAATGGTGCTACTAATCATTCTTGATTAGTTCTTTTGTTTAGTTTTTTTGTTTAGTACATTTTTATAGATGAGCATAACTTGTCTGGACTACTTTCAGTATACTGTTCATATACAGTGATGCGCCATTAATGTTAGGCAGCACTGACAAAAGCCATAAACATTTTTTGTGCCTCATTAATGTCTGAGATCCAAACCGTAATTTTGTATGAAATGGATTTTGCCATCTTGTATGTCATTCTGCACTGTGACTGATGTAGGGCTGGGTATCGTTCAAGATTTTGATACTGGTTCCTGGGTGATGTATTTTTTTCTTTTCGATAGCAAAAGGTAGTTTTCATTCTTGGACATTTTAAGGTTTATTTTTTCGGCTCCTCTGCATGTTTACAGACTCTAAGGCATTTTCATGAGTATAAACCTATTTTCTCAAAATGCTTCTCAAAATCCAACGCCCTGTCTCTGGTCGCGGCAGTAAGCATGTTTTACTGGATCAGTCAAGGCATATTTCAAAGCTCAATGGTCTCTAAGCACATTGGTCAGTTCCATAAAAAGTTAAAAGATCGATATCCAGCCCTAAACTCATGTGAAGCATACATGTCCAATTCTTTAAACAGTCTTGTAATGTTTTATGTAACGCCCTTCCCTGTGAAATGTCGTATTTGTACATGTTTTTGTGAATTTAATTTTCCCCTGAATGTGTTTACTGTAACTGTGCATAGATGTGGCATAACTTCTTGTATAACTGGAATACGTTTTGTCTGAATAGTCTAGTCCAAGAAAAAAAAAACTTTCTGAAATTCAAAGTTCAGATTTAAATTGTATAGCTGTTTTTAGGAATTTGTGGTATTTGTAGGTCTTATTATTATTATTATTATTATTATTATTATTATTATTATTTCAATATTCCATTATTGGTTCATTTGCAATCAGGGAATTTAATCTCCAGGTATATAACCAGTACTACTGTTGCTGTCATCACTGTGTGGAATAAACGTTTAATGCCTTGATGCCAGTATTTCAGGTTTAGTGGATGCCAGACACACTGGACTTAATGTTTTAATAATTCACTGTAAATAACAATCAGGGATCAAGGACAAACGAAGGGATCAGAATTATTAAAAATGAATCCAAGAACTTATATGAACTGTGATCATATTATGCACAATAGAAATTTTGTTTCATTCTGTACTATTTTGTGTGTATTTTTGTAATTTATTTTAAAATGAAGGAACGTATTTTTGTATTTAGTTTGGAGATGTTCTTAAACCATGGCAGCTCAATTTATTTTTTAGACTGTAAGTTACTTTGTGTCTGTTTCAGTGCTAAAAGGAAAAAATAAAGGTTAAAATGTTCATTTGATGTCTTTTTTTTTTTTTAAACAGCAGTTGTGATTTGTAATATTTTCAAAAATACAAACAATTGAAAATATAATACAAACAAACAGTTGGCCAGAAAAACATATAAACCTAAAAAAAACTAAAAATTCTTACTAAACATGTAAGAATGGATTGTCTTGGTTGACATCCTGTTCTTCAGTCTCACGGGATGGGAGTGTGTTGCTCTGATCCAGCTTCAGACAGGAGCATGTCCAGGAGACAGTCTGTGGCATCGCAGGGCGACGGCTCTTGCGTGCCCAGATACAGCAGTGGGCTGTACTCACCTTGAGGAATCGCACACAGTACCCTAAAATATATTTGACTAGCGTGAGTGCCCATTGATGGTTAGAGTTTAAGAGTTAAAAGTTTAAAGATAAAAGCAAACTGATCAGCTTTTAATGTAATCAGTGATATTATTTCAGGTTGAAGCCCATGTACATGTCTGTCTGTCTGTCTGTCTGTACAGCAGTACTACGTTTTCGGTAATCGTGCAGTGAATCACGGATGAGAAATGGAAAAAGTAGATCGGATAAAGATACATTTTTTCTTAAAACAACTCAGTTAAAATTCACTTCAGCTGTGAAAATATTCAGTTTAGCTTTTTTATTTTTTTATTAATATCTATTGGTGCATGTGTTTTTGTTTACATTGAGCAAGAAGCTTATTTTATTTTAAGTAAACTACTAAATATGATATTTAAGTACTGTAAAACTGTTAAGCCCTGTTAAGTGACGCATATAGCCACGCCCACCATCAGGCAAAAGCGCTGAACCATTAAAAAAAAAAAAAAAAAAGCTAGATGCTATGCCGTGCCAACCTGTCTAGACAGACAGACATGTAAACAGTCGGAGACTGGTTTCGGCTTCTCCAATGTATGAAACACAAAGACATCACTTTCACAGATGTGAAAAAGTGAATCCTATTATTATATAGGTACTATGTGCTTATATAGTGTAAGTTATACAAGGAGTGTAGGGTCATTTCAGACTCGGTTGATCTATCTAATTATTTTGGACAGCTTGGCGCACTGTGAGCCTAAAAATCCATCATGCTAATTCTCAACAGCACTACAATGCTGCTTTGTGAACATGGCCCAATAACCTTAGCCCTGAGTTGTTAGATATGTACAAATGACCCAGTGTGTGAGGACAGTTTCAGATTTAGTCATGAATTCCTTCCTTGTCCTTATTAAGAGATGATGTTTTGTGTGGAGAGCCCGTTACCATTCACTGATGTCTTCAGTGCCTGAGTCTGTGTATATCGGTTCCCATTTCCCTACAGACCACATCAATAGTGTTTCCTCGCCTGGCTTTCTGTCTTTCTCTTCTCCTAGTGCCTCTCCCTCCACTAAGATGACGTTCTCATGGCAGAGGTAGTAACTACAACAGGACAAAGGTGAAAAAGTATTTTATCATACTTTTACTATAGTGTTGTTGCACAGCAACACAGTAATTTAAATGAAATGTCAACTGTAATTAAGTGTATTATTTAGTACATTTCTTGCGTATTTATCTCGGCTAATGGCTAATAATTGGACAAAGCATCTCATTAATAGGATGTTTGCGCCAACCTTTAGTTTTAACCTCGAAAGCATTAAAAAAAAAACTCTTAAAATATTGACAAACTCTAACTATTAGCTATAATAAATTGCAGCCTTTCGTGATTAAATAATTGCAAACGTCCATTTTTTTTATTTCTATGCACATAATAGTGCAAAACACTACTTCCCGTGTTACTAAATGCCAAACATTTTGATATGGCAGTTTGATCCTCTCAGTCTCACTCACTACTCTGTAGTGATGCTTTGCTTTCCTCCCTCTTTCCTTGGGCCCTGTTCTCCTTCCACCTCTTGTGTCGCATCTTCAGTCCTGTTGTTTTCATCTTCTTCCTCGGCCTGTACCAGATGACTTCGCTTTACGTTCCAGCGCATGCGTTTGTACAGTCCGGTCCTGGTCAGGGTCACCAAAGGAGTGGGTTGACAGTAACGGAAGATTGACAGCTCGATGTTATTCACCTCACACTCGCCAATGCGGAAATGAGAGTGACTTGGAGAGATGGAAAAGAAAAATTAGACCTATAAAAAAAACATTCTCATACGATCAAACATTTAAATGTACAATATGCAAAAAGCTGGAGTAATAAACTTAAGATGTGGTGATTTATGATAATGCCATTTGGTTTACAAGCATCTGGTTACATTTTCCTGGCTTAGGAATTAGTCCAGTCTCAGTCTGAGAATGAGCTGCTTAGTCCTTCCCCATGTCTTTAAAAGATTATGCTGTTTTTGACTTGCAGTACATTGCCGAGATGAAAAATTAGGTAGTTGCGAGCTATGAATTCTCATTTCTAAGGTTTGCTCTCCCTGCCCCAAACAGTCGACTGTATAGTCAAAGTATAGATTTAACCATTGAATATTTGAAAGTCAGCACATCTGTAGCAAATTCCAATATACACATCATAACTGTTTAAAGATTAGAAGTGCTACATTATTTATTTGCATTATTTATTTGACTTAACCTGATGAATTCAGAGTTGAGGAGACCATTCCTAGTAAGGACTTCCGAGTTAAGCGGAGTATTTCCACTAGGGGGCAGTGTTGCACACACAGAATTAGACAGTGAGAAAGCTTTAAACAAACAAGAGAAAAGGTGTGTATGTACAGTATATCTTTTTTTTTTTTTTTTTGTAATGTGCTGCTATTTTTTTTAGTGCATTTGCTAAATCACATGGATGTTTGTTTGTTTTTAGTCTTATGCCTGGATATTATTAAAGATATATTCGGGTGTAAAGATGTAGTAATCTTTTTTTTTTTTTTTTTTAATCCTCTCTAAGATTTTTTTGTATACATGATCTAAGACAAATAATGTTATGGAAGTATAAAGTACAACATAATTTTGATGCAGACCTGAATGTAGTATGAATATAAAAATTATTTAATTGCCATCTTTCCAACTGCTGACCTATCTGAACTCTACTTAGATTTGTCAGGTGTTAAACTACATCTTTTCTAAATACGTTGATGTTTGCACGCAACTCTCTCTCTTTTTAAAAAAATGATTATACATGATGCATATTTATAACGTTCATCTTCAGTTTGTGGTGATAAACAAATAGGAAGCATTAATCATGCATACTACTTTTTCATCAGCATCAACTTCAGTATACAAGGACCGAGCCTAAGATCTCACCTAATGTTTTGTGCAACTAAAAGTATTTTTTTTCTCCTAGCAAGCTTGATCAATATAATCAGAGAAATAACCAAAGGGAAACGGTGTCTTACCACAGCGGATCACTCTCGTCCAGGGTGAGGTAACCGTGTGATGCGTAAGTTAATACCAGGTGCTCCGTGCGACTGCACAGTTGCTGAGAGAACTGCAACAGCTGTGGTTAATGACCGGTAAGAGATAGTAAGTTAGACTGTGTGTGAGAGAGAGAGAGAATCTTGAATCAACACTTCCACACTTTACAGTGGCTTATTTTACAGTAAGCAAGGAGATAATTCTCACAATTACTGTGCACTCCTTAATACGGTATATCCAGTCAGCTCCAGAATTATTAACACCCTTAGTAGTATTGGTACAACTACTACTACAATAATCTACTATTAATTGATATGTTTTTTTTAATAGTTTTTTTCTGAAAGTTTGTCAATAAGTACTTTGCACAATGACAAAGTTGAATCTAACCTAAATCAAGAGCTGAGTGTATTTCAGTTCTTCACTTTAAAAGCTTTGTGTCTGATTGTGATCCTACCTTGGCACGTATCTCCTGGGCCATTGAAGGTTGGCCAGGTGATCTGTTCCGGGCGGTAGACTCCAAGTAGTTAAAAAATGGCTGGGACGTCTTGAGGAATGCTGGTACAACACGAGTGAAACACACTTCCTCTGTATTAACGTTTCTACAAAGACCATGCAAATAAATTGTTTTCTGGTTTTGCTTAAGTTGCAGAAACACTCACTCACTCACTCATCATCTATACCACTTAATCCTGTATACAGGGTTGCAGGGGGCCTGGTGCAAATCCATAAATACAGGCAATTTGGAAATGCCAATTAGCCTAAAATGCAAGTCTTTGAACTGTGGGAGGAAACCCACCTAGCATGGGGAAAATATGCAAACCCCATGCACACAAGAGGCAGGAATCGAACCGGGGCCCTGTTGGTGCAAGACTACGTGCTAAACACTAAGTGCCGCCGATTGCAAAAACTGTAAATGTCAAGGGGAAAAAAGGCTACATTTAGAGATTCTATACAATCAATCCATTATTTGTCCTGTCCTGTGATAACCGTTAATGATTCCTATATATCCCCTAACATTTTCACTGCGTGTAAAGTATCTGTGTGTTTTAACAGCTCTAGGGTCTCTATTTAGATCCTGAGCTTGGGTTAATGCTTTTATGGAGATTGGCATGTTCTCCTCTCTCTCTCTCTCTCTCTCTCTCTCTGTGTCCTCTGCATTAATAAAACATGTGCGCATACTGCACCTGTAGGAGAGGCGTTTCAGAAACTCGTCGATGTTACTGAGGAGATAATTAAGTTCTTGTTCTATGGCGTGTAGTTTCTCAGTTGAAGTAAGACAAGCTTCAAACTGCACTGCAACATCTCCACCGACAGAGGGCGCCGCAGCTCCCGCACTGTTCTCTGTAATAATAATGGAAAAAAAAAACCTTGCGGGTTTAATGGAATTAAATTGGAGTTTGTGTGAATAAGTAAGTGAAATAAGTTTCTGTTTATATTTCTCATTGTTCCTACCAGGTTCTTGTTCTACTGCCTCGGTTTTAATATCTTCAAGAAATGACAGCATTTCTAACAGCTCCTCACGCGGGAGCTCCTCATTGTTCTCCATTGCTCAGTGACGAGAGCCGCCCGCTCCCTGAAACGTAGATGAGGGGCAGGTGACTGAGGGAGGATGGGGCGGCTTTTATAATTCTCATTATATACCAGTTTTACCAATGTAAAAATGTAACAAAGTGTATGTTTTCTACCTTGAAATAAACACTCGTTCTACTCCTCCATAAATGTTTAGTGATGAGATCTGGAGATCGTTACCGCGTAATAGGGTCACTGTTTGACATCGTTGTCATGGCAACATTAAGTTCGTTCCTCGCGCTACAAGGAGACCCCTCCCCGTCTCGCATCTTTCGCGTGCTCAGTTTTTCTTTTCTTTTATTTTTTACAGAGATGCTGCGACCAATCAGCTTCACTCTTTCAGGACTAGGAGTAATTTTACACACCATCTATTAAGACTGCGGAAGACGAAACCATTTTACCTCGGTTGTGTGTAGACTGGTTATGTATTGTACTTAATGATTTTGCACAAAACAGAAGAATGAAATATGAATTTGAAACAGCACCTCGACTACTGCGTGGGTTAGGGACCTATACGACTAAGATACGGATTTATGATATGATATCATACATGATATAATAATTATCAAAATAATCATAAATAAACAATTAAATTAATAAATATTGATACTGTTAGTGTTAATATCAATGATGGTGGACTTCGCTTTTTTATCGCTTGCATATTTATGAATTATTCTAAAAAATATATATATATTTTAAGTATTTTATTTCAATAACTTCCAGGTCTTGGCTCAGAATATTTTTTTAAAATGCCTGTTAAGTCACCTGTCCTGCAGCGGGAACAACCCATTTAATTTTAATTACGTGTTATGACTTTGCATATTTATGAATAATTCTTAATAGAAATTTACAATTTTATTTCAATAACCTCAATTGAATATCGATCTTTGAAAAGACAAATAAGTACACTCTACTGTGTTGACACGGTATCTGTTTTATGTCTTTATCAAAATATCAAGCAACCAATAACAGAAAATATCATTTAAGTCTTTAAATTATAAATTCTAGCACTTCACACCTGAATAAACAATTCTATTATTTTTCTTTTATACATACATTAGCAAAAATAAGAACAAAAAAAATTACCGTATAGTCTACATCTTTATGTACAGTACATCTTTATAATTTATACAAACTATCTTGTTTGGCGATCTCAGACTGTGCAGGTTTCATATCCAGATGTTGGACATGAAACCATCAGGTTCATCACTGACAGTCATCACACTGGACCTATCCAAAGAAAAGATCTTTTTTTATACTGTGGTAATTGATTACACAGGTTGAACATAAAGAATGTAACTGATTAAACATACTGTATATTACATAAAAACATATGTTGAGTACAAACATATTTACAATTATATTTTATGCATGTAACGCATTTAAGTTTATATCTAGAAGAGTTTTAAGATATTGAGGTTTCTACACAGGGAAGGACTTTGTTTAACTTATTATTCAAATAATAACAAAATGATAGATCAACCATCAGTCCTCATGTAAAATTACTTTATTTCTATTCCACCATAATTTAAGATTAAAACCTTCATACCTCATAAAAACCTCACAACTTTAGCAATTTTAATGAGACTATTACTGAATTCATAATTTTTATTTATTATTAATAATTAAGTATTTCATAATAATGTTACAATTATTATTGTAACTGAATAATATTTTTCTCATTGTACAATTTTTTTTTTGTTTGTTTGTTTGCAAATCTGTTCCACAGATCATCAAACTAATTTAAATATTACACAAAGATAACCTAAGACAAACATTATTAATTAGGGTTTTGGAGTGGCCTAGTCCTCAAATCATCTAAATCCTCAAACAGGCCGTTTATACTCGGAAACCCTCCAATGTGGCTGAATTAAAACTATTTATTTTATTCGCAAAATAAACCAAGAGCGGCACAACCAGTTTTTAGGTTTAGCAGTTACTTTTTCCACGTACGGTCAGGCAGGTTTGGACAGATTTTATTATCTTAATGAATGAACCCATCTTTTAAAAACTGCATTTTGTATTTATTAGGTTTTTGTTTACAACTCACTTGTTTATCTGAAAATTTGTCACATGAGATGACTACACATTTAAGAAAAGAATTTGTATAACCTTAAGTTATTGAAATAAAATAATTAATTTTTTTATTTAAAATATTTATAAATATGCAAGGTCATAAGACTTTATGCAACCTTGTGGCATGTACAGTATGTGTGTACTGTGCTCCCCCAATAGGTGGGGCAGTAATATTAATTAATTAATTAATTAATTATCTTAAAAGTACATAGGAGTACTTTAAATGGGGAAATAAAAAATATTTAGAAGTGACTGTTTTCCAGTATTATTATCCCATAATGTACCGGCTAATTGTAAAGTTGTAAAGTGCGCCGTTTTCCTGCTAAATCACCTCAGCAACCGTCATTGATCAGGTGATCCACGTTACTTAAAAAAAAAAAGCACACACACACCAGTATGCCGCATTCAAGTAACATCAAAATTTTGGTGAAAAGACGTTTCCAACCCAGAAAACTCCTTTGAAACTATTTCTACTCCCGAATATATGATTTGCTATTTATCTTTATTCTTTTATTGTGGTAAAGGACTGCTTTTGAGGCCAGTATTTTATTTTGTATTTAGAGAATTTTCAGCTATTGGATGCATTGTGTAACGCTTCATGAACGGACGAACCGAAAAAAAAACAGAGCAGTGACAGGAAGCAAGGGCACTGGACTTGATAGAGGAAGCTGGTTTAATTTTAGAAGGAAGCATAAAAATTATTCCACAGTTCATTTAAAATAGTTTGGGCTATCATCATTATCACCACCACCACCATCAACAAAGCTGCCAACTCTCACCCAATGAATGTATGACTACAGCAATCACTTACCTTTACATGCTCTCATGCCACTCTTTTATTTTCAAATTTCAAAACTATTGTCTAGAATATATAGTCCCTTTACTTCCTCCATTTATTATTATTATTAGTAGTAGTAATAGTAGTAATGCCGTATTTATTAGGGTCCAAGCACTATGACATCAGCATGATGACGACTTAGCTATGACGTCATCGCCATTGCTCTGATAATGCTATTTTAATATTGCTGATGTCATGAATGTGCGAGGTTGGAATCTGCTGCACCTGCGAGTCTGGTAGATTCAGAGGAGATTTTCCTACTTAGCCCTTTTCAAGTCAAACTTGGTACACTTCTAGCTCTCATTGAGCTGAACAATTTTCACCATGCTTTTCATGGGCCCAACTCAACAGGAGGTCAGATATTTTAGGTCATCTTCAGAAAGCACACAATGGGGACACATTACATAACCTACACTACACCCACATACTACACACATATTACACACACTATACACACTAAACATCCAACGCAAACATTACACATCCAACACACACACTACACACTACAGAGGCAGCGCTTATGTAGGGCGCTGTATAGATTTCTGTTCTAAGCCCCTGCTGCACTACATGGAGCTACTGTAGAGCATGTAGGTCATTTGGCTGGTGGGTAAATTAGGCTCCATTTCATTTTTTGTTTGGGCAAATATTTTATTTTTTCAAACTCTTTACCTATCAAGGTATTTATGCGAGTTTTCTATATAAATAAAAGAAAGGTTTTGTCAGTACATTGGACAGAACCCAATCTTTCAATGATATGTTTGAGTTTCTTACATTGGGGGACCAAAAAAATTAGTCTTAGGAAATTTACCTGTATGTCTGACCAGACAGATTTTGTTACAGCATCACACAAAAGATTTAATGGAACTTTTGCAGTACTTGGATATCTGCCTGAGGTTTAACCTGCACCATAACTGAAATCAAAATGTTGAACACAAGTGATGTTATGAACAGTTATGTGCCATATTTAATAATCTACTTTTAAAAAAAAGCTTCTAATAAGCTACTTGCTCAATGTAAACAAACACCTGCAAAAACAGATATTAAATAAAAAAGCTTGGTTAAGATTGGTTAATATTTTTACTGCTAAAATAGCAGTGCTTAAGTGATATAAGTGAAATTTAACAAGCTGGAGTCATTTTAAGACAAATCTTAACGTTTATCGGATCTACTTTCACTTTTTACTCTGATCATCCTTTCATATTTTTTACACATATTTAAAAGAAATAT
Source organism: Clarias macrocephalus (assembly GCA_011419295.1). Classification (NCBI taxonomy): domain Eukaryota; kingdom Metazoa; phylum Chordata; class Actinopteri; order Siluriformes; family Clariidae; genus Clarias; species Clarias macrocephalus. The sequence continues at coordinate 164,499 of JAAGKR010000174.1, read as the reverse complement.
CTAATTTAAAAAATTTAATTACCCAACTGATGGCCTCAAAAGCAGTCCTTTACCACAATGAAAGAATAAAGATTATTATCAAACCATATATTCCAGTGTAGAATTTTTTTCATTATTTTGTTGTCTGGGTCGGAAACACATTTTTACAAAGGTTTTGAATCTTGTTAATCAAAATGAACAAATCTTTTTTTTAATAGTCATTTAGTTAATTTTGTTCTTTTGAACAGAAATAAAATAAAATGTTACATTTCAATGTAAAAAAAAAAAGAAAATATTACAATGCAGCTAAGGGCATATTATGACTCACCTCTCATATCTTCTGGTCCGAATCGTTCGTTCTTTTTTTTTCATGACTCATGAGAAGAATCGCTCGATTCTGTTTCCTTTGTACTGCACTGCATAGCGTCTATGGGAGTCACTTGACAAAAGAACAAACGATTCGGGTCAAGACTCAAGAGGTAATCTGTACATGACCTACGAAGGTTTTGCGATGCTTTGCGCATGCGCGCCCAGTAGAAAACGAACAAATCATTTCGTGAAGATATTAAGACCGAGGCAATGTAGATTATATTTAAATAAAACTTCTTTTATACAAACTCGACTGTAATTCCATTAATCCGGTGTTTTCTTTTTTACAGACTACAGTGCGATGTGCCATGACTCCCTCTGTCGGTGAAGGTAAGAACTGCACAGACCAGTCGGACTCTCCTACAGGTGCAGTGAAAGAACATGTGCATTTAATTAACCTATGTTTAAGGACACTTTGCCTGCAGAGGACACACACACACACACACACACAGGCATAGGGGAGAGCATGTGAATCTCTGTAAAAGCAGTAGCCCTTTGATCCTCAGGATCAAAACAGAGACCATAGGGTTGTTATCACACACTTACACTTTAGATGCTGTGAAAATGTTAGATAAAAAAAAACACTTAAGATTTACTTGCAGAGTCAAATGTTATTTAAGTTTCCTGTTATGTGTTTTTGCATAGAACATTTAATGGGTATCCCAGTGGAAAGAATCATGGTTTTGTATGTACAAATGTATGATTTTCTATTACAGTATTACAATTTACACACACACACACACACACACACACACACACACACAGTCTTTGCCCAGAAAGGTACTTGTGTGGTACCAGCATTCTTGAAGACGTGCCAGCTATTTTACAAATATTTGCAGTCTGTCGTCCCCGCAACAGATCACCTGACCGACCACCACTGTTCTAGTCCTTACACCCCAGGAAAGGATCACATCAGACAGAAAGAATGTATTGTAACATCTGTTTTAAAGTGTGAGAGTGAAGAACTGGTAAATACAGTCAGCTCCGGGGTTATTGACAGATGTCCAAACTTTAACTAAATAAATTGATACAAATTATATCAAATTTATTTATACACACTAAAAAATGCTGGGTTATTTTTTACTACCCAAACGCTGGGTTGCCTCTGTTGGGTAATTTTTCCGGGTTATTTACAGAGAATTTGGTACTATTTGTTTGACCCAGCTTGCTGGGTTGGAGTTGGGTTGGCTAACAACAGCTAACATCACAGACAAGACCGCCCCTCCCCCGAAGTTCACCGGTGTATTCAGTGGCTGTGACAGCTTCATTGGGTCTGTTTTCTGACAGTCTGTTTTTTGGTCTTCCTCCTCACACATTTAAGAGGAAATATAAACGTTAAATATAAGGTCTGTATACACACTTTCACTCACATATGACTGAATTTGTTCACTGTATGTAACTTTTATTACTGTTACTGTGTTAACGTGACACTCAAACTTTCTGTGCTATAACATGCTAATTTATCTGACAATGGCTGCTAGCTGGCCAAACCAAAGAACCCCACCTGTATATGAAAGAAATTGCAAAAATGTCTGAGCTTTTTAGCTTTCCTTGTAGAATGCTTGCAGGGTGTATGAAGATGGTGAAGTGATGAATGAAAGCTAAACTGTTAACTGTAGTGCCAGCATGACTCTAGTATTTAGCTAGGTTGCTAGCATTAGCAACCACATATAAAAATCTGAGGTGTTACAAAACACTAATCTTCTTACAAATGTGCATACTAGCCAACCCTCTCGATTTTTCCATAAACTTTTACTTTCTTTAATTTCTTTCTTTCTAAGGTTGGAACGAACACCGTGGAATATCTCCAGCAAGCTGAAGTGTCGAGGCCGAACCCCGACATCCTGATGTTGGGAGATAATGACCAGCACTGCTCTCAGGCATTAGTGCTTCTGAGTAATAGTATCATAATGATGTCGCTGTTGAACTTATTTTGTATTATTTTATCTTGTGCTTTTGAAAAATAAATATAAATATTTTTTCTATGATTTGTACAATTTATTTGGTGTTGTTTATTGCATATATGTATGGTTTGCAAAACTTAAGTTTTTTTTTTTTTGTAATAGACCAGTATATCAAAGTAATTTAACTGTTTAAACTGTTTTACCCATAGACATGTAAAACATAAAAATAATAATAACCTATTTGTGAGGTAAAATTAACCCAGCATTATAATTAAATATGACCTAGCATTTGGATTGAATATTTTACCCATCTTGCTGGGTTAAATAAACTGGTTGTTTTTAACCCAGCATTTTGTAGGGTGTATAATTTATAACATTTGAAAAAATTGTAATAAGATAATAATTATAACCTAAAGGGTGCCAATAATTCTGGAGCTGACTGTATATATTAAAGAGTTCACAGGGATTGCGGAGGTTCTAATTATCATCTCTCTCTGTCAGTGTAAAGTAGAGCAGTGTGTTTTCATGATTCTTTACTTGTAGAAAACAAATACTTTTAGTTGCACAAAGCGTTAGTTAACACTATCTGTAAGATCTTAGGCTCGGACCTTGTTCTCTAAAGTTTAAAAAGTATTAAAAAGTAGTCAGACTGAAGATGAACGTTAAAGATGCATTATGTATAGTTATTTTAATGGCTGAATGTTTAAATTATGATTAGGAGTTTAAGATTATAATTACATTTAGAGAAGAAGACGATCTATTCACCATGGGACCAAGAACACTGATGCTGGACTTGAAGAAGAAAACAGAGGAGGTAGAAATGGTAGATGGTAAAATGAGGAAGGGAGCGAAAAAAGCGATGCAACTGGGAAGCATTTGTAAGAAAGTAATAACTGAGAAGAGAGCACTGAGAGGAAATAGAGTGATTATAGGCAATTAATGAAATATCTGATGGGTGAGGTATTGAGATAAAGGTAGATAGAAAAGCAAACAACAATATCCCAAAATCTCATTTTATAATCTACCACTGCCTGCAGTATTACCAAGTAGAATCCCTGCCTGTTGCTTTATCTATTGCACCTGCAACCTGTGGACGTGATCCTCACATGATCCTGTTGATAGCTGGCACAACTTTCTGGGTGATCACACAGGCAGTTGATCTTCCCACACCAAATATCACCAATTGATCGGAATCCCAAGTTTGTCGCCAGCAAATTATCCACAGGTAGTGGATCTGATCATCCATCTTTCATTCATTTAACTTGTGTAGGTTAAGTCATCAATTTTCTTTTTTTCTTTTTTAGGATTATTCAGCCAATCTAATATTATTTACACTGATTATCGTTACATACATAGAAATAAAATATATCTTGATGTTAAAAGTCTATTTCAGATGAAGCAGTTAAAATAGAAACAAGTATAGAGTACAAATATAACTGTGGAAAGGGAACATGAATTCCAGGGGAATGAATATTGTGTATGGTTATTTCCGACAGAATACCTGGTTCTTCCCTGCGCATAATATACTGTTTTGATTGTACACATTTTCCTGAATAGTCAACCTCTTCCTGAATTTTCAGTACAAGATACCACTACCATATATAAAGCAATCCAACGAGCGCATTTAGTTTTGAATCAATAAAAATCCATCCAATTTTGTGTTTTTTTTCTTTATACATATACATTAGAATTTATACTAGCAAACCAAAATAAATGTATCATTTTATACAAACCAAGCAAACTACTGTACTAGTGTAAGGAAGAGTATTTCCACTGGCGGCAGTGTCACTTAAATCACCCTACAGTAGGATTGAGACAGTGAGAAAAAACATTGAACAAAGAAGGGAAAAAGCTACAAGGAGCATACCTCTGTTATAAGGCATACCTCTGCTATAAAGGGCATACCTTTTGTAGTGTGCTGCAAAATGCACCATTAATAGGTTACACCCTTGTGGAAAAAGAAATCTTTTTTTTAAATCTTTTATTTTATTCAAATCTTCTATGGTACATTGCAAATATACGAACAAAAATGTACTAACAGCATGTACAAACATTATCGGTTTTTGGAATTAAACTTGAAACACATTTCAAAATAATGCTATCATAGTGCACTTTCCAGAAATAAGTTATAGGAAAATGTACGGTACCCTAAGTGAAAGTGCAGTGCAATTTCCAAAACACACATTCTATCTAAACTTAAAAAAAAAAAAAAAAAGAAAAGAAATTTGTATAAATATGAAATAATAAAATGTATTCAAAATAATCAATGTAAGAATGAACAGAAAGTGTACATTAGGATACAAATGTTAATATATTGTAGTTTCGGTATATTTTAAGGGTCCTTCTGTAAGGGCCGAGTAAAGGAGTACCGAAGACCGTGTACCGTGTTTCCTCCGAACCATGTGACGCCAGTCAACCACATCTTCTTGAATCTTCTTTTTTGTGCAGTTAAATTAAATCTGTTGAATGTATGAATAAAATGTGCCTCATCATTACTGATGTAATGTGTTTCAAATGCCTTTGATGTTATATGAACTGCAACAGCTGTGATTAATGATAGGCATGAGATGGTGTGTGTGTGTGTGTGTTTGTGTGTGTGTGTAGGTTTCATGTGGAGATACACGAATAAAGAATCTTGAAACAACACTGCTAAACTTTACAGTGGCTGGATTCAGTGTGAACAAAGAGATGATAAGACATCCACATTCACTATACACTCCTTAATATCTAAAATCAGCTCCAGAATTAATGGCACCCTTAATAAGACTATAAATATAGTCTAAATATCCTTGCTCTGTATTCCCTACTCTTATAATGCACTTTGATGTTGTGCTGGCAAAAAAAATACCATCAATTGTTATGTGTTTTTTCCCCCCCCAAAAAATAGTTTTACTTTAGTTAAAGTGTGGATGTCTGTCAATAATTCAGGGGCGGACTGTATTTATCAGTTCTTCATTTTATAATCAATTGTTAAAATGCATTCTTTCTGTCTGATGTGATTCTAAACTGGTACTGGTGGAGGTCGGCCAGGTGCTGTGTTGCGGGCGGTAGATTCCAAGTAGATGAAAAAAAGCCTGGCACGTCTTCAGGAATGCTGGCACAACACAAGCGAAGCCCTCGTTCTGAGCACAGACCGTGCAAATATGTTTTTTTTCTGGTTTGCTTATATAAATTGCAATATTAGAAAACCATATACTCAACAAAGGCTACATAAAGGCTCAAAAGCAATCCATGATTTGTCCCACTGGGATAACTGTTAAAGGTTCTATGCGAAATTCTATGACAGTAAGCTAATAATAATAATAATAATAAAAACATTTAGGTATCCAAATAAACATTAAGTGGCATTTTAAAATCCTAATATTTTTATTGCATCTAAAATGTCTGTGTGAGTGTACAGCTCTTCAAATTGAGCGGCCATGCAGTTCGCAAATTCATCGACAGAGGGAGCCATCGCATAGTAGTATGTAATGAAAAACAGCATGTGTATGAGTAAATAAGTGTAATACCTTTTATTTATATTTCTTATATTCTACCGGACTCTTGTTTTATTGCCTCGGTTTTAATATCTTACAGAAGTGCCATCGCTCACTGACAGCGCTAATATTTTAGCCGGTTTGCTAACATACATATACAAACACACTCTGCCGTGAAATAAGAGAAAAAAGTAAATATATTACAAAACTTTTGTAGGGGCAAGTAAAAATATTTGAATATATCACTAAAAAGTTATTGTTTGCCTGTCCGTTAGTATCGCATAATGTACCTGTTAAAAGCTAAAATGATGATAAAGTGCGCGGTTAGTAGCTTCACTGTTACTCATCTCCTCAACGACCATTAGTGATCACGTGATCAACGTGGTTTAAAATTGTATGCTGTGTTCAAGTGACATCAAGAATTTGGTGAAAATAAGTTTCCGACCCAGAAAACTTTTTTTGAAACCATTTCTACAGTATATGGTTTGCTAAAGACATTTATTATTTCATTGTGCTAAACGGCTGCTTTTGAGGCCAGTGGTGGGTGTTTTTTTATTTTGGATTTAGACATTTTTAGATTTTGGATGCAATGTGAAAAACTTCATGAAAGGATTAACCTAAAAAAAAAAAAGCAGTGAGAGTCAAAACCTTTGAGTGGGTTAGGGTTAGTGAGTGTCAGGGCCATGTGAAGGACACATGATTTGTTGGGGGGAAATAAACTGGTTTAATTCTATAAGGAAACATACAGATTATTCCACAGTTTGTTTAAAATGGGAATTTAACATCGGCTAGTCAACTGTTAAAACTGTCAGCTGTTAACACCCACAAAGTCACAATAATACGTGTAGTTGTCCATGTTATATACACTATATGGACAAAAGTATTTGGCAAATCTGCAATGACATTGCATCTAAATAAATATATTTCAATATGGAGTTGGTCCCCCTTATGCAGCTATAACAACTTCCACTCTTCTTGGAAGGCTGTTCTCAAGTCGAGTGTTTCTGTGGGAATTCATGCAATTCAGTCGATAGAGCATTTACAACATCGGTTCAATCCAATGGTGCTCAGTGGGGTTAAGGTCAGGGCTCTGTGCGGGCCAGTCAAGTTCTTTCCACACCAAACTCATCAAGTCTTAATAGTCTTTAGGTCATGATGGAATAGAAAAGGGTCAAACCCCTAACTGGAAGCATAGCATTGTCTTGGCATGCTGAAGCATTAAGGTTGCCGTTCATTGATCTGGCTCTGCTTTTTTTGCTGTGAAAATCAATCAAATAATAATAATAATAATAATAATAATAGTGGGTATAATGATTGCCCTTCATCTGATTGAAACACATGAATTCAATAATTAACAGGTTTGGCCAAATCCTTTTATTCATGTAGTATATCTTCATTTGTTTTGCAAACAAGAATTAAGTAGGGAACCTGCCTGCACTTTGTTTGTTAATTGGCTGGTTTAAACTCCACCTTTTTTTCTTTGCAGGACGGCTGTTTTAAGGGTCAAATGAAACCTGGATCAATAAAAACGCTTATAAAGAGTTTAATAATACAAAGGCACAGCCCACACACATTCATCATAATAAACGAAATTCTAAAAATGGGATTGTTGTTTTTGTCTAAGACCAAAGCTGATAGTTCAGTAATGCCTGATTTCTCAAGTGAGCCAGGTCGGCATGCATTGTCTCGGCCCTCGGCGTGGTCACGTGATCGCGCGGGGACACGGCGGATCCTCCCGCTCGGGCCATCATCACCACCACTACTACCATCATCATCATCATCAACATCACTGAACCAAGGCTGAAACAAGAGCGAGCAGAAAGACAAGACTGGTTCAATTCGATCCGGCTCCGCGTTATTACATGCATGTCGTCTTTTTTGTGCGCGTGAGCTCAAAACGAGCTCTGGCTCGCGACGTGCGTCGGGTGGACGGATTTCCGCGCTGGGACGAGAAACAAACAAATGCCCGACTGAAAGGAAAAAGAGACACGAGGGCACAGGAGAACTCCTTCCGCTGGAGCTGGCTGACCAGTACGACTTCACAGCGTCGTGCGTTCATCAATTTCTTCTAACGAGCCCTTTTACTCCTCGTTGTTTGCGTGCATGTCGTTTTGGGAATGTGTGACCGGTGTATCCGAGCCGCCTGGAGCTGATATTATGTTCGCTTTCCGACAGGCATGAGATCATTTATATTTATTTTTTAACTTTTTTTTTTCTTCCTGATTTTAAGTCGTACCAACTGTCGTTTGGTCGGGAACGACTCTTTGTTTCGTTCTTTCGTTCTTTTTTTTTCTAAGACATGTCGGATGATGAAACGCACGTGAGACGTTCGGACATCAGGGAGCCTTTGATGTTAATGTTGCTCCGAACGTGTCCTCATATGGCAGTCTGAACGTTTCGGAGGTTTCGGCGTCACTTTGATACACAAAGGGACATCCAGGAGCTCTTTGTTAGGCATCAGTAAATATCTGCGAGGAGGGAAAAAAAACAAAAAACAAAACGCAAACTATTGCTGCTGACAAGTCGGTGCGATTCAGTGAGCTTTCATTCTCATTAAAGCAGTTTTTCAACGAGCACAAAATGGCCAATGACTCAATTCAAGTAAGTGATGTTGGCTTATTCTTCTTCTTTTTTCCTTTTTCACATCAATACGTAAATACAACCTGCAGTTAAAGAGAAACAAGTTGGTGGACAAATAATCTGTTGAGTCAGTGGTTCCAAGCTTCTCATCAAATCAGTCCTCAGGTTTGAATATTTAAGACAAAGAAATCCATTCAATTAAACATTAAACATTACGTTGAAGACAGACTATTCAATTCAGTGTTCTAATCGAAATGATCAGCTTGTCCCCGAGGACGACGGTGGCATGGAAGAACTCCCTGAGATGGAAACGTTGAGAGAAAGCAGACTCAACAGGGAACGCATCCTCATTTGGGTGATGTCAGATAGCAGGAACTGTTTTGCAGCCATGCTGTACGCAAGGCATCTGGAAGTTCAATATAACAGGACATGTGTTTAAGTAAATATGGAGACCAGTTTCGACGACGCGTTGGCGTAATGATTAGCACTGTCGTCTTGCACCTCCAGATTCCGGGTTCGATTCCGTCCTTGGGTCTGTGTGCCTGGAGTTCGCATGTTCTCCCCATGCTTGGTGGGTTTCCTCCGAGTACTCTGTTTTCCTCCTACAGTCCAAAGATATGCAGATTAGTCAAATTATTGTTCCCAAAATGCGTGGGTGAGTATGAATGAGTGTGTGATTGTGTGTATGTGTGTGTGTATCCAAGTCTCCTGGGAAAGGCTCCACAACCCTGGTATAGGGTTAAGGATAAAGCAGCCCTGTACAGGATAAAGCGGTATAGACAATGAGTGAATGAGTCCAGTTTCGTTATTGGAGGTTCAGGTATAAAACTGTAGGAAATTCCCGTCCTGAACAATTGAGCAGTCACAAGTCCTCAGAGAACAGCTGTCTGCATCAGCCAAGTCCAGGATTGTAAATCCCCAATACAATATTTCCTCCTCATAATAACTTATCATCCATCTGTCTATGTTAAACTAATATTGTTATTCAGTGTTTTGGTACATTGACCTATGATATCCATGCAGCCATTGCTCTAAGTTAAAGATACGTTGCTGAGGATCCCAATCTCTTACAGCCTACATCCAAACACATCCATCATGCACTCCAGGCAGTTTGGGGAAAAAAAAAAACTGGAGTCAGCCTACAGAGCGGGTCTTTGGACTGGGGAAGTCTGAGTATTAGAGGAACCCCACTAAGCACTAGGCACATGCCAATCCCCCAACCCCAACCATGAAGTGTAAGGCGACGGTGCTATGAAGTAATTCACCATCCTGCCCAGTTCATAATGTATTCTCAAGAATACCAATATGAATATCTGCGTCTTCAGATTTCTTCTGCTTTAGCGCGATCAGGTTTTATAGGGGTCCAAAGTAATGAAAATCCATCTTTTCTTTCCATTATGAACATGACATGGATTATCTCAACAAAACTTCAGCATTACAAAGTAATCAGAATATTACAGAGTGCACATGTCCACTGCTGTGTGATGTTCTTCAGCGCTGAAGAGAAGCAGACACTGATCCACGTCTGTTGTGTGTCCATATAAACTTACTTATGTAATGTTAACACAGTATCAGGTCACAGACTGTCCACTGTACTGTAACTTCCCATTTTTACTCATTTGCAAAAATAACCAAATTCCTTCATACAATTACATTCTTACTGGGAGGCAAACCCAGGAATGCATTTCTGTGGACTGAACTGAATACTGAACTTGTAAAATGTGGTAGTAGGAGAGACAAATAAATGAAAAAAAAAAAAAAAACACTTGCTGTACTTTATCCACTCAAGTGTTATACAAATGAACCAGCTCAGCTTCTGTAGCATGGAACTCTGATTGTAGTTAATCCAATCACAAACGATTTTGTAAATTGGAACGTTTTCACCAGCTTACATAAATTTGTAGTTTTTATCTTAAAAGAAGTATGTTTAAAGAAGTACACTTTTTATTCTTCCTGCATCATTTGCACAGTAGCACAGTGGTTAAGGCATTGGACAATGGTTCGGAAGGTCCCAGGTTCCAATCCACAACCACCAAGTTGCCACCTTTGGGGCCTTAATCCTCAGATGTATGATGTGATAAAAATGTAAGTTGCTTTTGTTATAGTCCTTTCCCTCTTTTATTGGAAGTTTTTGTCTTTATGGGATAAAAAGTGAGATAAAATTTCAGAGAAAATCGTGAGGGGGAAGTAAAATGTGTGTGTATATGGAATATTTCACCCCGAAAGTAGTTCCCTTACTTTTGTCTGGTAAAGTACTCCTCGTCTGCTAGCTGGCGTTTTAATTAAATGCTTATAATACTACAAATCTAAGTTGTAATGTATTTATAACTATGAGAAGAATCAGATGAGGTTCAGTGAAAACCCTCAGTTATCGTTTTGGTGGTTTGAGGGCAAAACTTGGAGGAATGAAACGCAGCTGAAGTAGTGGTAAAGAATTCTGACGGCGGCTCCAACCACATCATGACCTTCAATCTGCAGCGCATTCAAGGACAAGGACAACCCACTGGCAAGCATAACCATAACAAAAAGTCAAACGTACTGTAAGAAACAACATTAAAATTTAACTGAATTTAAGTTGTACTGGCTGTTTTTCCCAGTTTGAGCTCCTAAAGTAAATATACTATATATATATAGGTAAGGTTTGTGAAATGTTTTAATGAGTAGACAAACAAAAAACTGGAAAAAAAAAGTGGATATACAAAAAAACTGGTCTTCAAATGCTGGTAAGAACAGGCGGCGTGAGTTAGATAACGTCTGCTATCTTTGCCTGCGCCTCTCTGTCAGGACACTCTGTTGGGTGTGATCTTTTTCCTCGCTCTGTGCTATTTCAGGAGTGTGGTTAACTCTTTAAAAAAAAATAATAAAATCATGCAAATACTTACCAGTTCATACTTAGTGTAACATCTTTATACTCCGGTACGATGCATATCATATCATAATAGAGATGGGAATCACCAGGGACCAGTCGATACAATATTATCACGATACCTGGGTGCCGATTTGATTTATATTGCGATTCTATTAGTAACACAATTTTATATTTCCCAATTTAATATAATATAATATCATATTTTTTGAGATTTTGTTACAATTCTAAATAAACTTGGCAAATAATTTACTCTTACCACACAGGATGCTGTGCTGCTTTCCAACATGTGAATAGTTTATAGTGCACCACATGTAAGATTACAGAGAAATGGCAACATTACCATCTCCAATGCAAACATACAGTACATAAAAAAAAAAACTACTACTAATAATCATAATTTTTAAAAACGATTTTGCAGTTGAATTGCCACGCTAGCTATGTGATTCGATTTTCTTCCCCATCTCTAATATCTAATGCATTACAGCTTTAAGGTGAAACTATCTATCAGAGCTTGTACATAAGCAGCTATGTCATTTTTCTCATTAGGAAATCGGTTGGATTATCAGATAAGTTTTCCTACCCACAAATTGTCTTTCAAACTCAGCACTCACATTGTACACTCTCCCCAAAACCGCCTCTATAACCTTGACAAATTGCTTGAGGTACTATATATGTAAATGAATAGCGTACATTTGAATATTTGTGGGTATTCTTTCTCAAAGCTCACATGACAAAATATGCAAATTGCCTCATCAGTATGAGTTTGAATGTCACATCCATAATGCCGTGAGACAAAGCGACTGGACGCGTGGTATCTTGAATATGTTTTGCCACTCGTCCGTGGTCACTTGTACAGTAGGTTGCACCGTGAAGACATTCTTCCTGGCCCTACAGCAAGAAGGTGATGTAGTATATTGACCCAAATGTAATTTATTCATGATGGAATGGGATTAAAGCAGAAACAGAGTGAATGCTATGTAAGTCATGGTAGAGGGAATAAAAGACAAGGATCTACTGTAGTTAAGCAGAGGCAATGCCAGGTTGCTGATTTCCTAGGCAGTGTTTTTAACATCTTTTGTGTGCGTGTTGAACTGATGCTGATTTCATGGGACTTGAGTGCTCTTCACGTCAAGTGGCTTCGGTGGCAGGATAGATTAAAAGAAAAGCACATTTAACACATTTTTCTGAAGAGGACATTTTTGCGTAATGGCAGAGAAACAAGATATAATTATATTATAATAATTGGTATTAATGTTAATATTATGTTTGATAACACAGTGATGTTATAGTGATGTGCTGAATTTGCGATTCTGGTAGGTCTTTTAAGCAGATGAATTCGAAATTAATTTATGTTGCAAGACAAATTACAAGCTTATATAATTGCTGTTATTATGCATTATTATACAACTTACACAGTGGGGATGGCAATCACCAGGGAGCAACCGATACAATGATATCATGATACATAGGTGTCGGTTCGATTTGTATTGCAATTCTATGAATATCTTATAAATATACAGATTCAATGATTTTTTTAGACAATTCTAATCAAATTGAATTGAATTACTTGCCAAAGTGAGAATAGTTTAGAGTAGGATTATAGCAGAACAGCAACATTTTCGCACCTCAAATTGAAACGTAAATTAAAAGTCAAGGCTGTGTGGCAATAAATGAATTGCGACACAAAAGAATGGTGATACATTGCTGAATTGGTTTCCCTCGTTCCCCCATTTACATGGACAGTTCATGTAAATTTTTAAAATGTTTTTGTTCATATCTTGAACTGTGTTGAAATGAGTTTTTTGGAAGGAGTCTCCAGTGTCAGTGATTCATACAGTCAGTGGGGAGGCTGAAACTCGCAAAGTAACCTGGAATGTTATTTGTAATTACTGTACGTTAGAAGCAGATGCATATTATGACACTATTCTTTAATACATTAAGGTTGTACTTGTTGGCAGATTGCTGTGGTATGAGTTACATAAAACAAGTAAGGCTTTACTTGTAAAAAAAAAAAAAAAAAGGTTCCTTATATACAGTATGCATGGACAAAAGAAATGTTGCACAGCTTAATTTTATACTAAATACTATATTAATAAGAAAGTTATCAGCATATCCAAATTCAGATGACGTTGACAATGACGCAGGGTCGTCATGACACGCCCTCCACGCAGGTCCAGCTCCAGCCAAACGTCCTTGAATAGCCCGGCGATTCATTGTGTGCAACTCTGGAAGTCTAACAACAGTAGAGGCAACTTTTTTCTATATCATTTCTCAAGTAACACCATTCAGTGAGTCGGTTTTGTCTTTGTTTTGGCTTTGGGCCTTCCAGACCTAAGGCAATCAGCAGTGGAACCAGTTCTTTGGAGTCTGTTGCACAGCCTGGAAATGGTTTTCCTGGCAACTTCAAACCGTCTGCTTGCGTTGCACCCTCTCTCTGCTAGCATCGTCTAACCGTGTGGAGACAGAATGCACCAGCAGAATGTTTCCCTAAGTCATGTCATGCATGAGACAGGGACATCAGAGACATGCCGAGAGTCAGTCACTTGTAACACACACACATGCTTTTATCGCTTGTGACAGCCTTTAACATTAAGCACAGTGTTAAACAGCTCTAAAGTAAAGGGAGAAATACAGTAAGGATCCATTGTACTGCAGAAGGGTATTGTTTATGCTCTATGCTTCAGCTCCCATTACGCTGGACACGAGCCAAAATACATAGTTCTCATACTTTTTACCACTTTTCTTTCTTCATGTTGCTCAGGTACCGAGATTCCATATCCTCTTTCGTTCACATTGGTCTTCCAGACATTCAGGCAGAAAGATCCAGCGACACTCTGTCCATTTACGCGCACAGTTATGTCGAGCTTGCTACTAGGCCATGTTAATTGGATTACTGTCCGAGTCCCATTATACATGCACGGCAGGGGAATCGATTCATCGATCGAAGTATGTTCTACCTCACTATGATTGTGAAGTACATACTTTACTTTTCCTACGAATGCACGCTATTCCCAATGGTTGTCAGGTTATCCGAAGGCAGACAACAACGCTGTATCGTTAACAGCTTCTTCTGCTGTTGGGCATTTTGTTCGATGTCTGTGTCAAAGCCCGTTTAAGGAACTTTGGGGTATACATTCAATAGCAGCTTGACTCTGCGCATTATTTGGGTGTACGGGAAGTTTGATTTAGTATTTAGTATGGATTTTAGTTGGACTAACGTGTTTTACAACAAGTCCAGGTTACAGGGGCTGTGACGGCTCAGCGGGAGCGGTGGTGGCTCAGTTGGTTAAGGCTATGGGTTACTGGGTCACTGATGGGATGGTTGGGGGTTCAAGCCCCAGTACAGGGTGCAAGGCCACTGTTGAGCCCTTGATCCTATCTGCTCCAAGGGTCCTGGCTGACCTGCACTGTAAGGTCGATCATGACATCAGGAAAACGTGCTGACTGAAAACCCCAGTTTCACATTAATTCTGTCCTCATGACACGCAGCAGCTTTCAAACATACTGTAGTTCCCGTATTGAGACATGTACCCAAAACATATTTGAAATTGCCAAACTGTGTCTGTTTTAAATACCGGTATGTTTTGTAGCACAGAAGGAAGCTACCGCAATCCCAGTAAAAAGTCAACTGGGTGTTGTGTTTCTGCCGGAAAGGGGGGTTATAGTGGAGGCCCACTTGCTGCAGGGTGCTTGGCTGACAATGCAGATTTAGAGGGGATCAGTAGGGCACGAGATGAAATGTAGGGCACAATGAAGCACTGTGTAAGTGCCGCACTAGATCAGATTCGTCATGTCCCAAATGTCCTGCCGCACCCTCGGCCTATTCACTGACCCCATGCAAAGAGCCAGGGACTGTGTGTGTGAGAGAGAGAGAGGGAGAGAAACACACAGAGAGCTCAGGGCTTAGCTGGAGTTAGCTGTCGAAGCTTTTTCATTATTGGTTGGCTTCAAGTGGTAGTGTCCAGAGTGTGTGTGTGTGTGTGTGTGTGGAATTTGGGTGCAATGATTAATTGATGTTATAGACTAAACGCGATCAAATTATTAGGCAACAAATGTAATTGTCGATTTGTTTGCGACGTCATCGTGGTGATTCTTGTGCGAACTGTGAGGTGTGAGCTGTGAGCCGGGTTTTATATTGCCAGTTCTTCTCAATGAACCCCTTTAAAGTCAACTTTGCAGGTACACAAGATGAATAATTCATTAAAAATACTGTATGTCCCCACTGTTTCTGGCTTTTCAGTGCTCCATGCTTGTTCTCTCTCACTCTGTTGCATTCTCCACTTTTGTCAGCTGACAACTAAGCACACACACACACACACACACACACACCACACACACACACACACACACACACACACACACACACACACACACACACACACACATCCTTTTCTCACATACCTTCACCACAGACCTTTACACACAAAACAAGCTCATGCCAAATTTATAAGCTGATTTATAAGAAATAATCAGATTAATTGATCGTTTCGGTAATCGGTCGATTAATCAATTATCAAATTAGTCATTATTTACTCATCATCTATACCGCTTTATCCTGTATTCAGGGTCGCGGGGGGCCTGGAGCCTATCCCAGGAGGCTTAGGGCACGAGGAGGGGTACCAATCCATTGCAGGGCACAGACACATACACACACTCACACACTACGGGCAGTTAACCTAATCTGCATGTCTTTGGACTGTGGGAGGAAACCGGAGCACCCAGAGGAAACCCACCATGCACATGGAGAACATGCACACAGAGACGGGTATCGAACCCGGCCAGGAATCAAACCCGGACCCTGCAGGTGCAAGGCGACAGTGCTGACCACTAAACCACCTTAATTAGTCATCACTTGCAGC
Organism: Clarias macrocephalus; assembly: GCA_011419295.1. Taxonomy (NCBI): domain Eukaryota; kingdom Metazoa; phylum Chordata; class Actinopteri; order Siluriformes; family Clariidae; genus Clarias; species Clarias macrocephalus. Next base: position 148,463 of record JAAGKR010000174.1, on the reverse strand, counting down.
CATAGTGTGAAGGGATGTAAGTAGATAGTTTACCTCAAACAGCATTTCTGACACATGGTGTATTCCTGTGCCCAAATAATTTGCCAGCTTTGTTAATTACAAGAGGGGCTCTGGTGCTTTTCTCCTGCCTCAAGCAGTTTCAAACTATTTTCTGATGATCTCTCAGGGCCAAGTGCAACCTGCATATTCATAGTCAGTTTAATTTAATACCCTACTAATTTAAAGAAAGGTTTTGATAGCATCATGTAATATGACGTGATTCTCCATGACATAATCCTAGTGTACAGTGTACGTGCTGAGGATCTACCTGATCCCCCAAAACGATGAACCTGATGAAACATCCTATGGCATTTAAAGAGTGAGAAAGTTTGGTCGGTTGACTTAAGCTCGCAGAGCAACATCAGTAAGCAGGTTATTAAAATGCAGTGTGTACAGGTGTCTAAACTGTGTGGACACAAAGATAGTCGTGTTGCTGTGAAGTGAGAATGCAGAGTAAAAAAGGGATGCACCATATTTAACAGCTTGCGGACATCAGCTGGCAGTGTGTGCGTCCCCGGCCACAGTCCGACCAACCCCGGCAAGCTCAGGAGGGGTGTCGTATTTTGCCAGATAAGGCAAATATGATCATATTTCTGCAAAAGGATTGTTGAAATTTGAAGCTGGTTTGTAGCAATACCAAGAATGCCAACTACTTTGCTGTTATTGGTGTTAAATTATTGTAGTTGTGAAAAACCCAAAACGGTACAAAACCGCAATAAACAGCGGCAAACAGCATAGCCAAAGTGAAAAAGGTTGTCCAATATCCTCACTCAGTCACTCATCATCTACAGTATACAGCTTAATCCTGTATTCAGGGTCACAGGGGCTTGGAGCCTTAGGGCACGAGGCGGGGTACAACCTGGACAGGGTGCCAATCCATCTCAGGTCACACACATACTCACTTCGGCCAATTTGGGAGTGCCAATCAACCTAACCTACATGTCTTTAGACTGTGGGAGGAAATCGGAGTACCCGGAGGAAATCCACCAAGCACATGCAAACCCCATGCACACAGAAACGGGAATCGAACCCGGACCCTGGAGCTGCAAGGCGACAGTGCGAACCACTACACCACCGTGCCGCCTTTGGTCCCATATCTCTGTTTGCTTAATTCAAAGAAGGTTTCTCACCTAGGGTTTAGTATCAGGTTGGCGTAGAGACGTGCCATATAACATCCTCGTTTCCTCCCTCGTGTGTTAAAGTTCGAGCAGCTTGCAAAACAGACCCATTAACAAATCTCTGGTCTTCATTAGCGCGCCGCTTCAGGCCACATACTGTACACACTTCCAGGCCGCACGGATCGATCCGACCATAAGTGACTTTCTACATCCCACACACAATCACTTATTCCTCTTCTCTTTATCCGTCCCTCTCTCTTGCTCTCTCTCCCTCTATAGCACTTTTCAGTGTTTGAATATATTGAAACATGTTTTTAGATCGGTTTTCTCGTTCGTTCCAGTCACCACTATGTTACACTGTGTGATTCGTACGCGTAAAGATTTTCAGCAGACAATTATCGGAGTCACTTCTGACACGCCTGAATCTCTTAACGGAGCGGGCGCGCAAGGTGTATAGGAAGCCACTTGGGATGCGGCTTAAAAAAATTGGTAGACAAAAACGTTACGAAATTTATAACTCATTTTTCATCCTAAACAAAATGAAGCCATTTGTACCACCAATTGTTGTGACTTCTCAAGAAATCCGAAATCCCTAGTGTACACTATTGTAATAGCTTCATATGTAATAATAAATCGATAACGGTGGCCTGATGCGATACAACAGTCAGCGCACTTTGACTCCGAGTGTGGGCGTTTCGGGGGGGAACGAAATGTTTAAACAGCCGATTCCCGCATAATCCGATCACCCAGACGATTGAGCTCCATTAACAAATCCATTACATAATAAATATTTAATAGAGGCAGATCAGCACTTATAGCCCAGAAACATAGCTCCATCTCTCCTCTGCTGAGGTGGAGCATTTTGTGTGAGAGCAACAACTGTCCGGGTGGAGTAAACTGATCCATCGAGCTTCACTGACTCCTGTTCCACTTCTCTCTCTCTGTCTCTCTCTGTGCTCAGCAGTGTCACCACCTGCTCAGCCTCTCCCATGGGAGCCCCTTCTTTCCCTGTAAAATTCCCCTAACTCTCCCTGGCTTTCCCTTCCTCGTCTCACACACACACACACACACACACACACACATACATCAGTCCCTGGGCTGTAAGTTTTCCATGCTCAATTTAGGATCGAGGCATTCTCTCTATAGACACTCACTGTTCATGATGGGAAAAAGTTAATGTGGAAAGGACAGCTAATAGTGAAATCTCGACCAATCAGAACTCTGCATTCTTTTCTAGCGTATCAGTTAATGGCGAGTGACTGATGCTATCACTACTTACAGAAGCTATCTCTACAGTAAATATTTACCGCAGCCATTCCACAAAACTTTTCATGAATCTGCACAAAATATCCTTTAGTTTTGAAGATTTGGGGAAGGAAACCAGTATGGGTTGCAAAATAATTAACATTTGAATATCTTACCAAATATCTTTATAATTCATAATTTTTTATAAATGTATATATTACTATTATTTTACTACTATTTTTTTTTTATTACAAATTAAATTTTTTTTTTAGATCAAGCAAAAACACCCATGATGTCCAAAATGCTTTCAGTACCAAACTCTGGAAAAGTATCCATTAGGCCTTGTTTTTTTTTTTTTTTATGGAATTTAATGATGTCGTCTATTACTTTGTTTAATTGCACACAGATCGATTCCATTAGTCTAATCATGTGACTTCTGATAGAAACGCACCTCATCAGAACACACATACAGTTTATCTAATAATGATGAGAATCACGAAGGTCCACATGATACGATATTCTCACGATACCTACAGTATGTGACGATTCTATATGTATTTTGATAAACATCCTGACTCAGTTTATGTATATACAGTACAGACTAAAAGTTTGGACACACCTTCTCATTCAAAGAGGTTTGAATTTCCACCTACACACAAGAAAAAAGTAGCTAAGTGAAGAAAAACGAGTGGCCATCATTACTTTAAGAAATGAAGGTCAGTCAGTCCGAAAAATTGGGAAAACTTTAAAAAATGTCCCAGAGTGCAGTCACAAAAACCATCAAGCGCTACAAAGAAACCGGCTCACATGCGGACCGCCCCAGGAAAGGAAGACCGAGAGTCGCCTCTGCTGCGGAGGATAAGTTCATCCGAGTCACCAGCCTCAGAAATCGCAGGTTAACAGCAGCTCAGATCAGAGAGCAGGTCAATGCCACACAGAGTTCTAGCAGCAGACACGTCTCTAGAACAACTGTTAAGAGGAGACTGTGTGAATCAGGCCTTCATGGTAGAAGATCTGCTAGGAAACCACTGCTAAGGACAGGCAACAAGCAGAAGAGACGCGTTTGGGCTAAAGAACACAATAAAGAACACAAAGAAAACTCTTTGAATGAGAAGGTGTGTCCAAACTTTTGGTCTGTACTGTGTATTGCAATCCACATCGATCCAATGGAAACTTAGCATTATCGCAGGTGGCCTGGACCTAGGAGACTTAAGGCACGAGGCGAGTTACACCCTGAACAGGTGCTTCGGTGACTCGGACTCGCTTATTCACATACTACAGTCAATTTGGGAGCACCAGTTAGTTTAATACTGTAGGATGTCTTTGGATTGTGGGAGAAAAACAGACTACAGACTACCCATGGGAAACATGTTAGCAGACCCACGGTGGGAATAGAACCCAGACCGTTGAGATGCGAGATGACAGTGCTAACCACGATGCCACCGTGACGCCTCAGTGGAGGCTAAATATTTCATTTCGGTTCTAGGTTGTAACTACCACCGTGAAAAGGTTGCATTTTGGCCAGTGTTTCATCACTTTAGCAGAAGCACCAGTCTTTCCTCAAGCATGACAAACCCATCGTCATTGGCTCTAATCCATACATACACAGTGGTATGCTAATACCTTTTCTTATATAAAAGTTACAAAAAGGATGTAAATGATGTCGATCATACGCGAAGGCCCTCAGACTCACCAGTTCGCCAGATCTCAAACAATCTTAGGTCGCCATCTAATCAAAACCGAAACTGTAGGAATTATACTTGGAAAAATGGTGTCCAGGACATTTCCGGAGCAGATTGCCAAAGCACATTCAACGTTAGCCTTCTGAGTGTTAAACATGTGACCTCTTGCCATAAACAGTGCTTACGGGTGGTGTACTGTTTAAATGAAATGAAGCGTGGAGAGGATTAAGCAAATGTAGCCATTGTTCATCGCGGTTCGAGAAGAAAATCTGGGGGGGGGGGTTTGTGTGTGTTTAGACCGAGGCAGAGATGAGCAGGAGGAAATTGGTTTGTGTGTGTGTGAGAGGAAGGGCAGCCCAGTGTGTGTGAGAAATGACGATAAAAAAACTGGGTTAATAGCATAATAGTGCACACTTTTTTAGCATGTTTGCCTATGGGAATACGTGTGTATCTGTGTATCTGAGTTTGCGAGTGCCCTGGTCTCCGTCTAGCCCCCAGGCTCTGTAAGGGTGTGGTGTGTTTTGGGCGGTAGAGTGTATGAATGACTGTAAATACTCTCACACAGCTGTTGATGGATCGGCAATAACACAGTAAAATAAGTTCATGTGTAAATGAGCCGCTGCAGGAAGAACCGAGTTTCCTCTCCGGCTCAGTTAGCGATCAGCGAGATAGCGCAGCTCATAAACAGACGATAGGACGAGCTGGATGATGAAATGGTACGATTATTCACTCTCTCCTTCTCTCTCCATCTAATCCCTTGATCCGGATAAAATCAGCACTCCACTCGTAATCACTTCAGGTGCCACGATCAACATATTGTTGGGGTTGTTACGGTTACGTATATCATTTTAGCTGATTATTAATTGCATTTGTAGCACAGCGTATGTATACGGTCAAATCCAATTTGACAGTTTTTGGAGTCCCCAGTAGTGAAGGGAGTCGGTAACCCTTCCATAATCGATCATCAGTTTGATCAACCGGATTAACCGGACAGTACAACGCTTCCAAACGTTAAACATAACTATTAATGTAAAATACAGTTTGTCAATATTTAATAAATGGAAAATTGTAAAACAAATACATTGTAAATACATATGTAAATACATTGTTGTAATCGTAATCTTGCTCCAATAATCGAACACGAATCCTAATCCTCAAATCCACTCGCTCAAAACCGCTTTATCCTGTGTACCGTGTTGTGTGGCGGACTGGAGCCCATCCCAGGAGACTTAGGGCATGAGGCGGCGTACATCCTAGCCAGGGTGCCAGTCCATCACTGGGCATACACATACACAAGCTCATTTACACGCTACAGGCAATTTGTGAACGGCTAGTAGCCTATTCTGCACGTCTTTGGACTGTGGGAGGAAACCGGAATACTTAGAGGAAACGGGGAGAATCAAACCCAGGCCAGTGCTAACCGCTAAGCCACCATGCCTCCCAAATCCTAATCGTCTTAAGAAAATATATACGCCATCATAGATACTTTTTGAAGGATTCCCGAATTCCAGACCGCAACCCCAGCTAACCCCCTGTGTGTTAAAAGATTTGAAGCAATGAATATTAGACACAGTTATCCTAGTTGTACTGAAATGAGACACGTCTGGTTCAGTGCATAAGGTTTAGATTAGGAAATTAATATTTCTATGGCATCATTAAACCTTTATTCTAATCAAATGGCCAGAGGACTGTATTAGACTCGACTAGAAAATGATAATAATCTTATTATAACATTTCCAAATATATATTAAAAGTATAGTTACCGGTACAGTTTTGCAAAGGACACTCTTCTCTTTCTGTACACACTCACAGTTGGAGTACTGTGACTGTACATGTACAAGCCATCATTCATGTCTCAGTGGTCACCTGTGATGGGAAGAGCCAGATGTGTAGGATTCGTGTCCTTGACCACAGCTGCCATGGCATAGGTGCTTGATCGATGGTGTCAGACGTGCTTTTCCTGAAGGGAGAGCCCCCTCTTTAATTAGCAGTTTAAACAGTGTCTGGTTTAAACAGTTTATCTCTGCCGCTCTGATAAGTTAGGTTAGGAGGAACTGTCCCTAGGGTGGCTGGTCCTAACCTAATCTCTTTCATTCTTCCTCTCTCTGGTCAGTGTTTCCCGGCTCGGATCGAGGGTGCAGACTGGTCATGGTTTTCATCCTCATAAGGACCAGGTGTACTATTTTCATATTACTAATGTAATATGAACCTAATCTAATTAACCTACAATAGAGCGCGAGACTGTCGCTCATCTGTCGCCAGTGCAAGCTCAGTTACCGTCTAAATCGAACGTAATTATATATTATAGTTATAAGTATTAAAGAAATACGAAAAACTTTTTTTTTGCCTCCAACATGTGGTCAGCATGTGCTTCCTCTGAGACGCGAGTGAAACCAGCAACATCTTTTGAAATGCTGCTCATGTTGCTTCATACAGTCCACTCAGAGGAAAGCGCTCTCTTCCTCTGCATTTTTTTCTCTCACAAATGGTTAGAGCCAGTACGCCGGAACAATTGTGTTAGTTCGAATGAAACCGGACTATTGATATACAACGTAACTCATTAAACACACCCTCGCTGCTGTGTCTGTCTGTTATTCCTGTTACACAATGCTGTACTTTTAATTATGGGATCGTGGCGAACACAACAGCAGCCTTTGCTTTCGTTATGACTGGAGGCAAAGCCTTAGGCATAACTGCATTCTTTCTTTTTTTTTTTTCTTCTTTTTTCTTTCACACAGGCGCTTCCTGAAGATTTGCAAGAGTAAATTAGACGGAACTATATTGTCTTGTCATACCTTTCCTTTCTGTATGAATCTGTGCAGACCTGATCAAGATCTACAAATACAGCAAAACTAACAACCCGGGTGGATAATCAGGCTTATTATCATTTTGTTCTTTCCATTCTAAGTTGGTCTTATCTCAAAATACACATACACACACAGGATCAATATTGACTCAACGTAATGATTATGAAGACAGGACGCAGAATGATGAGAATGAATTATCGCCCAGAAGTGCCTCGTGAAATTTGGGGGCAGCTCGACCGGTTCGAGGTAGAACCATCGCACAGAAACAAACGTTCCTGCGAGACCCGTGTGTGAGAAAATGACTCATCCTGACATTCCAGCCCAGTTTCCAGGGTAATTGTTTCGTAACCATGCGTTCTATGCGGATAGCGGCAGTGGTTCGGGATAATTCCGAGACACCGTTGACAATAGTGTCGAAGTTTATCCAGTCACGTCTGGAATGTGGAGATAAAGCGCAATTAGTCCAATTTGTGTCAGTCACATTTGATAGTATCGCCTTTTCATACCAGATAAGCAAGATGGCACGAATGAAGAGGACTCCATGTGGACCTGGAGTTTCCAGATAAACAGGAAACAGAATGCAGGGCAGCGCTAGAACAGGTACAGGATATCGGCGAAATCTCGTGATTCAGTACTTCCACCTACACACAATAGTTCTGGTTTGGGATAATAAAGTAATAAATGATGAAGCTCGGATATGTTTCATTTGTTTTACTCCCAGACGTACAGTACAGTACATTTAATCGCTGTTTTTTGTTTTTCCTGTAAGCTTTACTGTAATTGTCAAATGATATAATCGATTTAAAAGATGAGTTAATGAATCATAACTAGAGAAATGAAGCAATTAATGTTCAAGTGTAGAAAGAGCATTCATAGAGAAAACCGACTGGTAGAGATATACTGGCTTCTGAAAATATCACGTCATTATAATTTGACTTGAAGTTTCAAGTGCTTTTCAAAAAGTTAATGCAACAAAGATGATTTCATATGTACCAAAAAATCCATCCAATAGCTGCATATTAGTATGATTATTCTTAATATTATTGGAATTTTTAGGCCAAAAACATTGATATTTAATGGAAGATGTACAGGTGAAGTGGGCAGATCCCTTTTCTCTCCTATGAATGGCTCATTATTACTTTTCTAATGAATCTGAGCTACAATTTTGCCCAAATTCCCATTTTTTTCAATTTAGACTACATCTCCCCAAATATTGCACACACCTCTATAAAACTTATAGAAACATGTTCAGCTTGTTCTTTTAAATGGTTTCCAAGCTATTAGGATTTGTTTGGGATCTACGCTTTAACTCGCTCATCTTTAGTCAACCTCTTGAGCCGCCCCTCATTTCTTTATATTAAATTAAATTATGTAGATTTAATTACAGAAATTCAGACATATGACATGATGCAAAGTGACTAAAAATACTATTTAAAAACAGTTTTTAAACCTCAACCTCATTCCCATTGTCGTCTGCTTCAAACACTCGGTATTTAGCATCACCAGTATACTAATCACCGGCCTGATCATCTGGACTGAAAATGAGAGACAAAAAAGTCCTTTGGAGAACTAGAGTCATGTTCAAAAGTTTGTACCCCATCTTTTAATTCTATTTGACATAGACAATGGGCTTGCAGTCAATAGGCCAACCATGAACTCTTCTGTAAAAGCTTTCTTCCGGCTGCTCCCGTCAAGCACAACTTGCTACAGTTTTTAAACAGTTTTAATGCCCTTACTGACACCACCCTCCCATTTTTCTAACTGGGCTTGGGACCGGCACTGTATGCAGTGGCTGGGTGGTACAGTATGGCTCCAAATTGGATCCGCAGACCTTCAAATCAATCCCCCAGAGCCATAGCCACCTGAGCCACCACTCCCCCTACCATTAACTCTCTTGTATACCAGATTATTCCGAATTCCAGAGGCCGAATGCGAGGCCATCTGTCTGACAGATAAAGCTTGGCCGAAATTAGGTCATGCAACAGGACAATGATCAAGGCACACAAGTAAATCTGCATCAGAATGGCTGAAAAATAAAAGAATCAAGGTTTTGGAATGACTTGGGTTGAGTCACAGTCCTCACTTCAACCCGATTGAAATGCTGGACGGGACCTTCATTGAGGTGCTCATATACAAATTCCCAAAACGCTCAATGAACCGAAGCAATGTTGTAAAGGCGAATGGGACAAAATTCCTCCGCAATGAGGCGAGAGAATGAAGGAAACGACTACTTCAAGTTATTGCTGTTAAAGGGTGATCTATAAGTTATTGAGTCATGGCGGTACTTAGTATTGGCTTTTTTTTTTTTTTTTTTTTGCTTTATTATTGTAAACTAGATAATGGCATGGTGAAAAGTTGAGATTGTATTTGCCTCATACTAAGACGTGTTATGATCAGATGATATTTCTTGTGTTCGTACACAAAACACATAGAATTACAAGAGGGAGTACTAACTTTTAAACATGACTGTATTTCGCAAGACTACATAAAAAATACAAGCAAGTCTGAATCTTCAAAGTCATGTGTTATACTCTTTAAAACTTGCCACATTCAATTTTCACTCTATTGAAAATTAATGTCAAATCTCCTATTCAAAATTTCAAACCAATTTTGCACAAATCTCCACAAAACTTGTATCACAACATTGAGCTCTCCTCTCTCAAACTATGTAAAACACAATGCTCTCGCCCCAACAGTTGCAGATATATCCGGCTCAGGAGCGGCGGACCGACTTCCCTATTCAAGTCAATGCAAGGGATCATGTTACATTGTCTGTGAGAGAGAGAGTGTGTGTGCAGAGAGACTTGTTGTTACGGCGACTAGGATAACCCATGCCTCTCCACTCACACACACACACACACACTCACAGGACTCACAGCCAGGGGTCTCATGTCTGAAAATGGACATATACAGAACTTATCCTTAGTAAGCCATTTCACACCAGGGTTGACCATGAAGTGAAAGCTTTAAATAATTACAATGAGTTTTTTATTGTTAAGATATTCATTCATGTATATATGTGTGTGTGTGTGTGTGTGTGTGTGTGTGTGTGTGTGTGTGTGTGTGTGTGTGTGTGTGTGTGTGTGTGTGTGTGTCTCTGTGTGTCTCTGTGTGTGTGTGTGTGTGTGTGTGTGTGTGTGTGTGTGTGTGTGTGTGTGTGTGTGTGTGTCTCTGTGTGTGTGCATTTGCATGTGAACAATGGAGGCTAGTGAAGTCCTAATCTTTTCCGCCTCTCTCCATCTCTGACCATGCTACAATGACACTATTCATTTTTTTACTCATAAGGGTTACACACGAATGCACACAAACACACATCCACACAGAGACACACATCCTCTGGGGACGAGTGGCAGAATTGGCTCTTTGCACGCTGAACTCTCCGATGAACTCTTTCCATAGTCTGTCTTTCACACACACACACACACACACACACACACACACACACACACAGATCCTTTCGCCAGATCTCATGCTGTGTGTGTTTTCGCTCCGGAATCAAAGCACGTGTCTGTTTGCTGTCCAGTACTCTTGAGCAGTGCAGTTTGTTTATGTCTGCTTGTGTATCTATACGTCTGTGGTTATATGAAAATTCTGACCAGTGAGCTTTCATTTGCAGGTATGAAAATCGTGTCTTTTTTTTTTTTTTTTTTGACCAGGGGTGTCGTGTGCCTCTAGGCAGTTCTTAACATGTAACGTATTTCTCAGTCTTTTCCTCTTTTCCTGTTTGAGGTGTGTCCACCTACTGTACAGCATCTGCTGTCATCACACAAAAATGTAAAGAATTTTCCAGATGTTTCTCTCTCTCTCTCGCTCGCTCGCTCGCTCTCGCTGTGTGTGTTGGGGGAGAAGAAGGATATGGTCAGAAAAGGACATGAGGCCAGCAGCAGTGGGCAGTGGGAGTTCCCTTTCCTAGAAGCTTTTCCTTTTCTTTCTTTTCCTCCCGCTTATCTAAAGGAATCATTCGTTTTCATAGTTCCATTATTCTCTTTCGGAGTTCGGATGTCAATTTCAATGACGGCGTTTTCTTGCCACCCAGTCCATTTGAAGTTAAAATTGAGTTTTTCGGATGTGTGCGAATATTAATGAAGGTGCAGAGTTATACTTTAGTTGTACCTCATAATATGTCCGAATCACAAAAAACGTCCAAAAAAGTTGAGACACTCGGTGGAATCAGTGGAAAGAAGAATTCAGTTCCATACAGGTTAATATCACAATTTTATCAGAAGTTGAAACTTATCACATTTTTTTTTTGTCACTGAAATTCGATTTGATTTACATTTTTTTAGTTCATATTTGTATTTAAGCTTATATTTTCATTATCCACCGATCAGCCGTTAACATTAAAACTATCTAGGATTTAAGTTCCTTTGTTGCCGCCAAAACAGCTGTGTTGCCCCACGAATACTTTCTTGGGTGTGCTTGGTTGACTGGCACCAGGACCTTAGTGTCAGATTCTTTGTGCTGTGGGTCCAACATGGATCAGACTGGGGAATTTTGAGGTTGGATCAATAACCTTGAACATTTTGCTTAATAAGCCACGTTCGTGACAAAAATCTGATGCTCCGAGTGTTCTGATACCTTTCTATTGTGTCAAGTATTAACTTCTTCTAGCAATTTGGGCTACATTGCTTTTTTTTCGGGATCTGACCAAACAGGTTGGCCTTTGGTCCCAACAGTCATAAATGCTTACTGGTCCAGGATGATGTACATCCAAGTAAACTGCACATTAGTGCTGAATGTTTTGTAGGATTTATATGGAGTCATTTAGGGCTGTGCGATAAAATCCATTCTGCAATTGAGTCAATAATTTATTGGTCGATTTTGGTTCTCTGTTGTTTACAGTTTAAGTTATTTATGTAAGCTTACATTAAGCTCGTAAATGATCTAAAATTGACAAATTCCTTAAAAATATTCCACAGCTGGGCTCCGAGTGGCGCAGTGGTAAAAGCGCTCGCCCTATCATCTGGAGATCGCAAGTTCGATTCCCGGGTGATGCTGTAACCTCTCGCAGCCGGAGGTCTAGAGAGAGCTGATTGGCCGAGCTCTCTCAGAGGGGAGGGATGAGAGGTACTTAGTGCTCCCACATTAATCACGGCTCTACAGCCAATCAGGGGCGTCTGTGAGCTCACGCAAGCGGAAGGATGGGATAGCGCTGTCCTCCGAGTGTGTTACGCCGCCCCCAATGGTGCGTGAGCGAGCAGTTCGAAAAGATGCGGTCGGCTGGCGTCACGTGGTTCGGAGGAAACGTGATAGTCTTCGGCCCTCCCGACTGAGTGGTAGTAGTAGCCTTAATGTGGAGCCCTCTAGTGACGGGGAGGAATTGGATACGACTAAATTAAGGAGAAAATCGGGGAAAAAGTCAAAAATATATATACAGTATATATATCCCACAGCTTTTGCAGAAAATCCAAACCAATTGCATCTTCCACGTATTACTTGGATGTTATACTGCGAGATTAACACATCTTTCTCTTCTTATGAGCTCATGGGTAGATTTTTTGGAATTGATCCAAAAAAGGATCAAGGTTACAGCAAGGTCAAAGGTCCCCAACAGTTTCCTTGATGTCTGGTCATGCAAATTAGTAACAACTATGATAGGTGGTGGAGGAATCCCTGTTGACGCTGTCAGGCTAGAGTGCGACTCCCATTAGTGTTAAAAAATCTTTTCACTTAAAAGTACAATTCAATTCTATTTTATTGGTAAAGCGGTTTTAAGAGTGGTCGTCGAAAAAAGCAGCTTTACAGAATCAAAAGAAAATAATGGAAATAAGTATGAAATATGTAGGAACCGAAATGATCAGATTATGAGTTAAATCAAAAAATTCCTGAGAAACGTGAGCCAGTTTAAAACAAAAAGAGCGGGCTCGGGTCTCATCTGCGTGTCACAGAAGCTTACATACAAGTTTCTAAACAGTACATTTCTTTGCTTGTCCGCCTTCCTCATGTCTTATGTCATCTCTCTGAGGACACGAGGAGTCAATGACAGATCCATACAGTATGTTGCGTCAGACGCCCCTGTTTGTCGCAGCATGCCTTTTAGAGAGCTTGCTGCACAGCAGTGTTACATATCAAAAGGCATAACTGGTGTAGGAAGCATCTGGGCGTCCTTGATCTGGAAGCCTCGCCACTTCCTTCTTCCTCAATTTTAAAATAAAAGCTCTTTTAAAGAACTGATCTCAAAGATGGCAGATGAATCAGGATTGACGTGTTAGGAAGTGCCCTCAGGTTTAATGTTACTGTACGTCAGGTTTAATGTTTGTGATTTAGCCCTAAGAAAGGACTCAGTTTGAAGTTTGTACATTTCATTTGGAAAAGTAAAAAAGGATGATTTTGCTTTATTCAAAGCTCTAAGCATGTCAACGAGCATTCAGCAAGAACATTCAAGAGACCGTTAAAACAACTTTTTTAAATAAAACATCTTATGTTAGACATTTGAATGTTTTTAAATATGGAAACTTGAACATGGAAATTTGTCCGTTTCAGCGTTACCACATGGAAAATTTAACATTCCTCCTAAAAAAAAAAAATTTCCTTGGTGTCTATTATTTGGTGTCCTTTCTTTTCCTCTCTCCCGCCGCTCTTTCCTCCATCTTCCGTTTGTCCCCTAGGGGTCTAAACGAACTCCAGGATCGCTGGCATTCTCACGAGTCACGGTAATTGAATAGAGCTCCATCTGTGCGAAAGAGACAGAGTTAAAAGAAAGACTGAATTGAATACAAAGCGTATCACAGGGCTGGGAACGAGCATCCAGTCAGCCTACGTGAAGCCTGAATGCTAAATACGAAATATTTGCCTCGGCATCTCTCACTCTATTATACGCCACGTTTAATGCTATTATACTATTAGCATAACTTGAGTCTTGGCTTCTCATGAAAAAACATTCTATGAGTGATTAACTTTCCTGAAAGACATTCTGTTTGAGTGTGAACGTGTCTGCATCTGGTTACACACACATACACACACACACACACACACACACACACACACACACACACATCAATAGTGTTCCAGGATATTTATAGACAGCCACGTCACTGCACTATTAAATCTTCATTAAAGCCAGGCATTTTGAGGTGTTTTCTGCAGACTGGTTTAATGTGACTGATTTGTGTGTGTGTGTGTGTGTGTGTGTGTGTGTGTACATGCGTAAATGCTTGTTCAGGCCAATTTAGGAGAGTTTGGGGACGAAGAAGGTGCATGAACGTTGAAACACCCAGAGACTCCCACCCAAAAAGCCCAGCTGCGACACACACCGAGCCAAGTCAAAGAACAGCAACTCAAACAGTTTGTTCTTGTTTTGTCGTTCCTTCCAACATGGCTGGTTTTTCCCCTCCGTGTGAACGTTTTTATTCTGCGCGTGGATTTAGTTTTTACTTTCGGACTTTTTCGTCTCCCACGCTCCAATTTCCTGCTGGCCTAATTCTGTCTGCCTCGAGTCCTCGCTCACCTGCTTATAAGTGACAGAAATGATGTGAGAAATGTTGTGCTGATACTACAAGAAGGCCAAGTGAACATCCTCAATGAACACGTCCGCTTGTGTATTGCGATGGCTATTAGTTGAGATTAGACGTTGCTTGAAAGTGGCGTCGAGTCTCACTGACAACAAGAAAAACTACTGCGTGCGCAGTCTATTATTCTTCATTTTATTCATAATTTCCTGGTGTACAAATACAGTAGGTTCAGTTGGCCATTGGTTCCCTTTTCTCACCATCTAGATAGATATCTCATCTATTATCATACTGTATTAGCCTCAGTATTTCAGTTTCTAGAATAATGTTTTAGCAGTCTTCTTTTAACAACCATAGCGCTTTCAATTGCTCAGACGGAACATATTCCCTCTATGTTGACATTATTTATAATCCAACTTTTGATTAAACCTGTTCAATTCAAGTGACTAATCACATAGGCAACTCATTAAAAAAATCACTGATGAACGTAAAGGGCAAGCCTTGCATGAGGCCTCAGTTTTATCTCCCGTATTAAACGATCCCGTTGCCCATTAGTAGTTGGATAAATTAGATTCTATGGATGATATACACATTTGTTTTAATATCCAGAAATGAGGTGGCATCGTGGTTAACACTTTGGTCTCGCACCTTTAAGGCCAAGGCTTTGAGTCCCGTCTTCAGTTCCGTGTGTGGAGTTTGCATGTTCTCCCTGTGCTTGATGTGATTCCCTCATGTGCTTGACTTTCTTCCCACAGTCCAAAAACATACAGATTAGGCTAATTGGTATTCCCATTTTGCCTGCAGTGTGTGCATGGTTGTTTGCTGTAATGGACTGGGTGTGTCCCGCCTTGTCCCACGAGTCCCCTGGGATAGGTTCTAGGCCCCGGCGACGCTGTACAGGATAAGCGGTATAGGAGTGAGTGAGTGAGTCGGTGAGTAATGAGAAATGTGGAGGGCATGTCAGGTGATCAATTCGAACAAAATACTAAACAGTATAAATAACAATACAAATGCAGCCAGACATAAATGGTGGTACAATGTATGATGCCTTGCTGTTGTTTTGCTCAGGACAAAAATATGTTTTTTTTTTTATCCATTATTAGGATGAAATGCCTGGGAAAAGCATTACATTTTAATCCGTACACAGAATTAAACAGACTGGATTAACACACAGGTGTTTTTCACCTTTATCACCTTATAGTGTTTAGATAGGTCCGGTTGAATATGTACTCTGAACGTGTTAAATAATCAGTAGGGATTTTACTGGGTATTAATGCACTTACTAGCTTATTATAGATTTGTATTCAACAAAACCATATATGGGCATTGGTGCCTCAGTGTATAGGTTGGAAGAAGACAGTGGAAGGCCCAGGTTCAATTCCCACCCAATACCCGAACCCCAGCCACTAGATGCAGTGCCAGTCCCAAGCCAGGGAAGCCAGCAGGAAGGGCATTCGGTGTAAAAAGCCTGTGCCAAGATGTGTGCAGATCGGATGGTCCTCTGTGGCAACCTCTCGATGGCCGAACAAAAACATGTCTAACGCAAGACTAGGATTAGCTGTGATTAAGTCAAGACCAAGAAAGGCTAAGGCCAAGTAAAAATCAAGTCTGTAGTTTACTTTGGGCCCACGTTTCCAGTGTTTCCTAGAATACAGATTAATTTCTTGTCAAACTTCGTGCATTTGGCCAAATAATCAATATTTCCATAAACTCTCAGTCGGGACCAAGACAGTATTTAGCCAGACCAATGCCTAAGAACAAGAAAAAGTCCAAATGCAAATTCCAATAAATCAGAAACAAGTCATCATCATACAGAACACATCTTGAGTCCAGTCCAAGAGTCTGAGACTAGATTCATGTCCTTTAGCTCCAGCTCATCATATTTTGGGGTTAAATATGTTAACTACCATTTTTTGGGGGGGGGGGGGTTAGGGCTAAACAAACCCCTTAACTTGACAAGTACTCTAGACTATTTACATGCCTCACTAACCAGCTAATGAACTGAACTTCTACACCAACTGTCTTAAATGTTATTGCTGTGTGCAACACCCTGATGCCTCAGACGTTTTACAACACTCCTGGTGATAACCTTCTGGTGGATTTATTTCCATTTATGAGGCAAAGATGCACTCTCTGACACTCTCTGATGTTGTTTCTCCAGAAAACAGATTCATCAGATCATCCCACACGAGCACATTGCTTCATTCTGACTAGTTGACTACATCTGGTACTAACTGGATCCAGCACCAGAGTCAGGCCAGACAGTTAATGACTAAATGAGTGAGATGGAATCGATCCAGTTGCAGTTCGATTGAGTCCACCTTGCTAATGTTTTGTTTCCTAGGATCATTTCAGGACCCATGATTATAAACTGCCTGGAATCAGTTAAAATACAGATAATTTCATTAAGAATTTAGCTCTAATGGTCCTTATCAAAATTTGTTTATGAGGATCTAAAGTATATAATGTGGTCTAAGACCTAGGATACAGTATATTCCGTGCTGAATTCTGTTGTTCTGCTGTCAATTCTGGTTCATCAGAAGTTGATTCATTTTCTAAAAAAATTTTTCTGTGCTTTTATGAAAGGACGCTGCATGTAATCTAATTTGACTAATGAATGTGTAAAAGCATGTCGCTTTGTTCTTTAACAAAGGATAAATGATATATAACAACAGAAGTGGTGTCGAAGACTGAAAAAGTCTTTAGTCATATTTCACTGGACATTTTCTGGAAGCTCTGTGGGTGTAAGTAATTAGACCTTAGTTTTTAAAGTGAAATTTTTTTTTTACCACAGTCACTTCCACTCGAACAGTTTTGCCTGCATCTGAGGTTCAGTAATCAGTTGCATCTGAACTGCTCATGCAATAGCAGCAGTCATATGACACATATGACTTCTGCATGCGTGCACTGTGTGTATGCTGCATGATCTTGAGTTCCTTCTCTTCAGGAAGTCGTGGGGTGGGGCCCAGGCCTCCTTCTTCTTTCTTGTTTATTTTTTTCGCATCTTTCTTCACCCAAAGACAGTGGTTTGACCCCATTTTCAGTGTTTATGCTTTTTTTTCCTTATTATTTCGGTCTTGTTATTTCTCGAGAGAGAATCCAGCCCTGTGTTTTGGATTTAACTCAGTGGGTCTGGGAGTGTGTCTAGGGAAAGATATTACAAGAAGCGGTTTTGTCTCGACCGCCATCATGGCCACGGAAGAAATGGGTGGAGACGCCGTAATGGAGAGACAAGATATGGTCAGCCACTCAGAACCGGGCGGCACCACTCAAGGGGTAGGCTTCACCCGTTGTGGATTTCTGTATGGTCCAATGTAGATCCAGATGGGTTTTTTTAAGACCTGTCATGTATGTCCTGTAGGGTTTTACACTTGTCACGATGTTTATATGGAGTGTTTTGTGCTATGACTTTTCTTTATGGATGAGATTGAGTGTTTAGTATATACACTATATATATATATATATATATATATATATATATATATATGTTTTCTCTTGTGCACGTACACATGCCTTTGCAGACAGGAAGTAGAGCAGTGCCGAGCTTCTCTTTATGACTTATTCTTCGTCTTTTTCTCTCCCGCACGTCCTTGTTCGCATTTATGCCGTCAAATTCAAATATGTTTGAAATAGAGGTGTGTGAGAGTTGTGTTTGCTCTGTCCTGTCGAAATGTGGCTCCGTCCTAAGGAGAGATACACAAATGCTACCTTCAGTCATAGAGACATGTTATGTAGGAGTTGCAGGAGATTTCCAACACCCCCTTCCCCCAAGCTGTTTTGAAATAAAAGTGGTGCTCTTCATAATCTTCTAATCTGTATCCATAAAGCTGCTTTTTTTTAAACCAGCATCATCATGCTATAGAACTAGAATTCTTCCCTCATCAATATTGATTTCAATTCTATATTCTAACTATAGTCTTGCTACATGGTTGATTTATGGCTCAGTGGTTGACATGGATTATTTAACATTTACACAAGGTGGCTCTATTGTCTCCTTTTGATAGCCATCTGGTCTTCATGAGAATTGGAAGGATTTGCTAGGCTTTTTACTACATTGTGTCATTAAACATGGTCTGTAATTACCTACTTTGTAGTTTGATAGTTTGACTGACGTGTCAGATGACCTTTTCACATGATTATCTTGTTTAAATAACACCAACTTCTTCAAACAAAACTCATTACTACCTGTATATTGACTGTTTTTTGTGCACCTGCAACTACATCTTGCTGTCAAACACTGAGTGCGTTCCGGAATTTTCCGTTTGTTTGTGGCTGGTTTTTACTTCTTTTTTTTTTTTTTATGTGGATGAACATTAATGATTTGAAATGAAAATTTGATTTAGTGATGTAGTATCAAGTCATGTATCGCCACACTGACTCCAGAATCGATCGTAATAATCTATACACTTTTTATGCGTTTGAGGTGGTAAAACGTTGCTATTCCTCTATAGTCCTGTAGGTGGCGCTTCAGATTATTAACACATTTACGGACAGTATAGGATCATGTGTTCTGTTTTTCGAATTCTAAAAGAATAAAATAATAATATTCAATATACAGTAATATCAAATCGGGACATTTATAAAGTAGAGATACTAACAGAATTGGCACATACTGCAGGCATTGTGATAATATCGTAACGGGTGGTCCCTGGTGATTCCCTTCCCTAATCAACCCTATTTTTTTCACCATAGATTTCCTGTCACTCCACCAGACACCTTTAAAAAAAATATGAGAAAAACATTTTGTTCAAATTCAAATGACATCACTGATGAATATACAGATAAAGAAACACAGGATCAATATTATGTGTCGCTCTTTACCAATCTTCACATTATAACTGTAAACGGTTGCGTATGCTGTTTAACTAAGAATACAAAAAGGTTTACTCGATGTGGTCATGACATAATGAAAAAACCCAAACATGGACGCCTAAAGTTTAAAAAAAAGTTGCTTTATCTGGAACTTTAACAGTTATAGGCCTGAGGTACCATCGGTTCTTTTCTACTTTAGTGCACTTCAAACATTCCATTCGAACATTTTCGTCTAAAATTATAACACAGCTACAGGAAGCTACCTCCACGAACTGTCTCAAAGCAGTTGTTGTCTGTTGATTATTAGCTGTGGATAGCTTAGAAAATGAGGATTCTTTCCTCAACATACTATATGCATAAGGTTTTTCTCATAGCTTACTTTCTAAGCTATATAAAAAAATTATCGTAGAGCTGATGCCGAACAGAGCAAACGTTCACCAACCGAATTGATATTTTTGCGTCGTCAGTGCAAACCACAAGACAGCCTTTAAATCTGGATCTGTTCAGTCACAAGACCCCAGTTTAACCAGGCTGAGCTTAATTTTAAGCATTTGAGCTTAATTATTAGGTTGGACTGAAGGCAACCTTATGATTAAATGGCATATAAGTTGAGCTGGAATTTAGCGTCCCAACCCACAAGTGCACTTCCCCTGCTGCCTCTCTCTCTCTCTCTCTCTCTCTCTCTCTCTCTTTCTCTTTCGCTCGTCCTCACTTACTGTAAATGACTCATGTGTTTTTGAACACGTTACGGCTACCATTGTTAGTGGCTTAGTTATGGCTTAGTCACTGCCATGGCTTTGTGTTTTGTGTGTACATGTGCACATGTGGGTGTGTGACTATGTGTGTGTGTAAGCTAATCAAAGACTGAAACAGGTATTACATGTTGCTGTTCTATAGGATTAATGCCTGGAACCTAAATGGCTTTACACCATAATGTCTTGTGTGTGTGTGTGTGTGTGTGTGTGTGTGTGTGTGTGTGTGTGTATGCAGTAACAGTAATCCTAACCACTTGCCCAGTACACTTACCAGGATCTACAGATCTGCAGATGTCAACAGAAACACACTGTAGGAAGCAGCAAAAAAAAGGCAAACATACATGCTCACTCGCGCATTTGCAGCCCAGATAATCATCTTAACTGTTAAACTTCATCCACTGAAAAGTGCACTATACAAGCAGACAAACCTGAATTAGTAAGCACTATGTCCTCATGCTGGATATACTGGATCTTGGGAAAACATTAGGCATGAGATGGGAATACACACTCGATAAGGTCACACGCACGCACGCACGCACGCACGCACACACACACACACACACACACACACACACACACACACACACACACACACACATAAACACATTTATACGCACTTCTTTAACGAGCAATATAGTGTAGTGAGGAAACCCACACGGACAAGGGGCGGGAGTGTGAAACATCACACACACACAGCAAACCTGAGCTCAGAAGCTGTGAGGCGGCAACGCTTCACTACCGAGCGTGTAAGATGTTTTCGCTAAAAATCAGACTCGAATCTGTTCCTGCTGTGAGTTCCTACTCTGAAATTCTCTACACTAGTGGTGTCGGCCTACGTGAGGACTAAGATCCTGTGAAAGAAAAAAATAGTGACTTTTTTTTTTCCCCATGATGCTCACTGAGACAGAAAAGATTTCTTGTGAAACTTAATACAACTATATACAAGCGGATCATTTTTATTATTATTATTATTATTATTATTATTATTAGGGCTGTCAGAGCTAACGTGTTAACGCATGTGATTAATCTAGAAATTTGACGCATTACTTTTTTTTTTTTTTTTTAACAAATGAATCATATGACCAAGTTTAACCCTAATGGCTTCCCATAATCGCTTTGAGATATCATAAAACTGCATAATCTGTTTCCTCTAACCCGGCTTGTCACGCATTTGTTTATTCCAACATCGCACGTATATAATACAAGTAAAATTTTGTATTTCAAAATTGTGATTATATGGTTAATTACAGTCCATGATTATGATTAACTAGATTAAACCTTTACATCGATTCGCAGCACTACTTATTATTGTACTTATTTTGGATTAATCAGACAGGACATTTTAATCAGGAAAATCCTTTAGGGGATTATTTGGTGTTTGATTGAAGTAACTAGGGAACGATGCTATAAACTAGAGCAGAGATGACTCGTGTACCACTAATTACTTATTTAGGCAATCATTCATTTTTTATTAACCCCTTTGTTCTGATAAGGGTCACTTTGGTTTAAAGGTCCCATATTTTCCCATCTCGTTAACACAAGTCTCAGAGCACAGCCACCTCCCCCCACCCCAAAAAAAGATTTTTTTAAATATGTGAAATCCCTTTTTTTCCTTCTCATTCAAACAAGCCAACATCTGTAAATGATCTACATTTGATCAGGGAGCAGAGCTGACCAGCAAGCCTTCTTATATGAGGTCACAACAGGGAAAAAATTGACAAAAATGGGAAAAGAAATTTTTGTTGCTTTGTATGAACACTGGAGACTCATCTGAACGTCTAGAAATGATTCAAAGTGAATTTCGCATAGTATGTCTTTAAAATGAACTTTTAAAAATGAAAAAATAGACACAAATATTGACACAAACCCACCAACCACTAACTATGGTAATGGACAGTATTGCTGAGTATAAGGAAGATTTCCCAAAAATGGAGATAAAATCTGTAATTTAGAGTCAAAATTTAATCTGGCAGAAGTTTTTATATGCACACAGAGCAATCGATTGAAAACTAGTCGAAGAAAGTTAGCTAAAGACAGGTCACTCACCATCTATACCGCATTATTCTGTACACAGCGTCGCGGGGAGCTTGGCGCATATCCCAGGAGACTTAGGGCACAAGGCAGATGCCAATCTATCGCATTACACACACACATATACTCCAGAAAATTTGGGAACGGCAGTTAACTTACTCTGCATGTCTTTGGACTGTGGGAGAAACCCAGAGTAGCCGGAGGAAACCCACCAAGAATGAGCATCAGCAAGCGTACAAACTCTATGCACACAGGTTTCGAGATGGGGATGGAACCCAGACCCTGGAGGTGCGAGGCCACAGTGCTAACCATGGCAGCAACCACTTTGCCACCTCACATAAAGGAATGGATGGAAAATTAAGATTTAAGTTATTAAAATATAGAATCAAGCTTGTGAATCCTGTTAAAGTAATGTACAGTACTGTAGAAGCTGTAAGTCAGAATACTTAAAAAAAAAAAATGCTGGTGTTCTCACATTCAGACCACTGTCTAAGATTTGCAATCATGTTGTCTGTCAATACAGATAGATCAGTATCTTGCACTAGCATTCCGGTGTGTGTGTGTCTGTTTTTAAGGCGCACTAAAGCTACGAAACAGTCCCCCCCCTCCGTCCCCCCCCCCAAAAATGCTGATTACAGCTGAACAATATGTTTGATTGAAGAGTTTCGACTGTTCCAGAATCATCATTTATTATGAATACGTTTTCGAGTAATTGAGCTTTCTGTGCTTTTTCATCCTTATCCATGCTATGCTATCGCACATACACTACAGATGTGGTTGGAGATTAGGTCGAGAATGCTTTCAACAGTTCAACAGCATGTTTGTTTAACTAGAGCTGCATTCAAGGAATCTGGCCTGGATGTAGTGCAGGAAGGGCCACTGCTGGGCTTCTGTTCACATCCTGTAATCTGAGCTAGTGATGTCATGGCTCTCTCTTTATCTCTATCTAGTTTGGGGTTGCTGTCTTTTTTCGCTCTCTCTGCACTCGGCGCCGTTTGTGATCAGCGGTCGCGGAGGAAACCGTACCCGCACAAAATTCTGAGTAAAATTCAGAATGCACGGTGCAGTCTGATATATTACAGGTTTGCTTTATATAGTGTTCTGTGGAAAACAAGCAAAGTGAAATCCAAGCACTGGGGTTGGTCAGGCACAAGCTGACAGGAAACAGGAAGTGACCGTACTGAGGCTCAGCCGGATATCCTGCTTTGGCAGGGCGACCCCGACCATGGCTTTCCCTTCCTTTCTGTCTCTCGGCTTCTCACCGTCTCGCTACATGTCTCATTTCGAGGTCGGATAGTAGCGCCGGAGTAAACAGCATGTGCTGGTCGGGGGAATGGGACCACTGGGATCGCTGGGAATACCTGGACACACAGGTGGAGTGCTGTCGCTGTACTTCTGCATGAATTTTGTCTTGAGCGGCAACAGTGAGTAGGATCACCAGACCTGACTCCGGGGGGGTCACTGAAGCACTAATGCTGTTGCTGGTTATGGAATGAGGTAGTTTGAAATGCTGTTAAACACAACTTCCTGGCTTACAAGAAAGAAGTACAGCAAGTACAAGTACAAATTTTTTTTTTCTTCTTCTTCTTTTGTCAAAGGGATTTAAGCGCTGCCAGTTCCTGGAAAACAAGCACCGCTTTTTGAATGGCATGCTTTGTAGAGTCTTTCCAGCTGACTGCGTGTTTCACGTCTTTGATCCGGCTGTATTTATTATTGCCATGCATCAGCAGTCTGTTTCACTTTTTTTTTTTTTTTTTTTGCAGTTCGTTGTTTTATTCGTGCCGCTGGTCGTTTGGTCTCAGACAACCTCAGACACGACCACTTCTGTATTTCTTTTTCTTTTTAAAGCGTCGCTTTATGAGAAAATTTCATGTGTAAGACTTTGAAGTTGTCTTTGAAGCATGATTAAACACAGGGTAGTAAGTTTATAAACCATTGCTTGACTATTTTTTCAGAACCTTTTCGAAGTCAGATTCTATGTGAAAAATGCCGAAAAATGTCATTTTTAAGAATTTACGGATTTTCAGGATTATGGATTTAGGAATTTTACCATGGATCTTTAATCATTTTGAAAATAAGTGATGCAGGCATAGAAATAGCATAAAGTCAAGATAAGACTGACTAATATGTAGCTTTTTCTTTTTTTTTTTTGATCCGTTAGTAGCGACTTTTTTTGCATACGGTAGCAAATCGTGATTAGCTGGCGTCGTGTTTTGAGCAAGAATAATTACATTGATACATTTAATATATAGTGATGTAATGCAGCTTAGTGGTTGGCACTTGCACCTTCAGGTTCTGGGTTTGATTCCTGCCTCGGGTCTGTGCGCATGCAGTCTGTATGTTCTCCCGGTGCTTGGTGGGTTACTCTTCACCAAAAGCAAAGGAGTAACACAAGAGAATAATTGTACCTGCTTTCCAGGATTATTTATAGCATGGTGAATAACATTTTGGCACAGCTAGTCTTTTTTTCATCGTAGGTTATGATTCGCCATGTACAGTTCCTAGTACTTAGCTGGTTAGATAATCTAGTTAGATAATGTAGCCTTGTTTATGTTCTGTGAGTCAGTAAGTTAAGGATGATAATCATCCACTTATCACTCACTCACTCCTTTATAGTCCATACCGCTTTATCCTGTGTCTTATCCCAGGAGACTTAGCGCACAAGGCGGGGTACACCCTGGACGGGGTGCCGATCCATCGCAGGGCACACACACATATACACACACTCAGGGCATTTTGGGAATGCCAGTGAACCAAATCTGCATGTCTTCGGACTGTTGGAGGACACCGGAGTACCCGGAGGAAACCCACCAAGCACGGGGAGAACATGCAGACCCGAGGCAGGAATCGAACCCGGAACCTGGAGGCGCAAGGCGACAGTGCAAACCACCAAGCCACCGCGTCACCTCACGCAATTATCATATATTCTAAATTGTACAGTATGTTCATGTTGACTTGTTTGACCTTGAAGTATTGTAAAAAAAATTATAATAATAACAATCCTAAATTAAACCATGTTTTCCAAAAAGTAAAAAAGACATCCGTTTTAGTTTTATTGCTGTGGCACGATGGCAGAAGTCAAGGACGTGAACTCATGATGAAATGTTCCCCTGGGCTTTGTGGTATTCTGTAGTTGTTGCTGTTGTTGGCAAAGTTTTCCATTGCTGGAAAAACAGGGTACTCCGCCTACTGATGTTATGCGAATGTAGCATTAGCCAGAGCGTCTTATCAAAAATACTGTCTTTTTTTTTTAAGCCCGAGGTGTTTTGCTCATTCAGGCTCAAGCTGGGTCAGGTTCTGATGTTGGGTAAAGAAACCCGGTGTGCGGTCAGTGTTTATCCTAAAGGTTTTTAGAGGGTTAAGGTCAGAGCTCTACATATAGGCGTGACGGCCAGGTGTCCAGCTACTTTTGCCAATAGAATGTACGAATGCGTCCATATCTCACTCAGGTTTAGATATAACGTCCACACGTCTGACAGTCTATTTTTATTACCAGTGATTAGATTTCTCCCACTGTTGTCTTCAGAGTGATCCTGGTGGGTTGTCCGTGCTGGAACAGCTGGGTCTGGACAACGGCACGGACTTTTCCGATTCAAGCGTGCAGCAGCGGCTGGACGAGGAGCGCGAGAAGATCCGGCGCGAGATCCGCAAGGAGCTGAAGATCAAGGAAGGAGCGGAGAACCTGCGACGTGCGACCACCGACAAGCGCAATGCTCAGCAGGTGGACAACCAGCTGCGCTCCTCTACCCGGCGTCTGCACTCGCTCCAGGCCCAGCTCCAGGAGCTGGATGCGCATATTGTCGTCAAGGGAACGGATGAGGCTCGCGGTAAGTGTTCCAGTTCCGCCCTTGCATGTTAATGCTACGTAGCTAGCAGCGGTCATTCATTACTACCATCTGTGGGGATTTTCTGTGGTGGATTCGGCTAAATCGAGTCGCTTTGAAGCTGAACGTCACTTAAGAGTCTTGATTATGCTCACAGCTGGATACACATCCATTGTGCCTGAGCATTTACCCTCTAAGCAGACATTTAGTTTAAGCTCTTGCTGATATTTATTCCCTCCTAAGCCTTACATGACAGCAGGTTCCGATAGTTAAGATGGTAAGTAACTCTAACCTCTGCCCCTTAGATGATGTTCCTCGGTCTCCCGGCATGGAGAGCCGGGTATCTGCCCATCAGGAGCGCATTGCTGCCCTGGAGAGACAGCTTAACATAGAGCTCAAAGTCAAGCAGGGTGCTGAGAACATGATCCCTATCTACGCCAACGGATCTACCAAGGTAACATACGCTTACATGCACACAGTCAGTCTGTCTGCGCTCCATTGCAGTTCAAAGTGCAACACAGTGTACTGAGCAGCCAATAACTATTATAATCAATCCTATGTACTGTATGATATTAGAAATACATTTGACTTTAGTCATGATCAGTTACTCAAAAGAAGTTATCTACAACAAATTTCTAATGAATAAAACTTACAAGATGACTAAATACGTTACTTTGAAAACATCTGTCACGGCGTGCGCCCCCAACCTATTGTCGGTCCTCGCTCACTCCGTAGGCTCCCTGCGTAGGCATCCCATCCCCTAAGACCTCGCCTCGTGTCTCCGGCAAAACATGATCTTTAAATGCATTTTGATTCATTTTTGAACTACATTTGTAACGCTAGTAACGTAATATTATTGTCATTGGTATAATGTAATCAGATTACATGCCTTTAAAATGTAATGCGTTACATTACCGGTAAAGTAGTTAGATTACAGTAATGCCTTAAACCCAACTCTGGTCATGATTAATATCTCGTGTACCTTAATGTAACCTTGTTTATGACTTCAGTCTCATCCTGGACTCAAATTTTAAGGTTTATGACACTCAGATATTGACTCAGACCTGAATCCAGGGTCTTTTGGTATAGACACAAAGCACCAGTGTGGATGCAGCATTTCATTCCAACCTATTCATATACATATGCAGTACATATATGTTGCACATTTCTGGTTATTTTTACATACAAAAAAAGGACTACTGTTGCATTAGTGCACTTTAAAGATGGACAATATCACTGCTGCTCATCATTGCATTTCACACTCCGTGGCCACCCATACTGTTGCTGTCTGCACTTTATACGTTATACAGTTCTTCCTTTTTTTTTTTTACATCCTTACATTTTTATATCTGTACATATTTCTACTTATTGTACCAAAATAGATTTGATATTTGATATTTTATTCATTTTATTTCATATATTGTAGCATTTTGCCTCCCTGCTTCCCTTTTCCATTGCAAGGTCACAAACAGGCATTTCACTGCGTCTCATACTGCGTACGGTTGAATTTAAAATATAATGTCAATGCAATCCGCAATGTAATCCGTCCCAACCCGCCGAATAATATTACCGAAATAACACGTTTCCAACACTATAATCGTACTTTTTGCATATCAAAAATAATCAAAACATTTAGAAAAACAATATAAATGCAGGAACATATAGAATAAATAGACATTAAACCTCACTTGACCTTAATTTGTGACCGCTCTGCTTTAAAACGAAACTGAAAGTGGCTCCGTTTTCTTCCTCCGTGATAACATTCCTGGGACACAGTGTGTCACGTCCTGCAGAAAGTGCACGGATGTGAACAAGCTTTGAAAAGCTTCCAGATGTACGCGCAACTTAAGCCGGCGTTCATTTCGCCTCGGTTCATATCTGCATGATTTAACGCGCCGATTTTCTGCCACACGATTGTCCGATTAGCTTTTTGCATGAATGAGTACGTGTTCTAGGTATTCCTACTATAATACTTCAACGCTTAGCGCTTCGTTACGGCAGTGAGAGTCGCCTCTCCATCTCTGGGACCTTAATTTGAGTGTAAGACTTTATTGAACTTAGCTTAAGTACTTTGGACTTGAACTTTACTCTGATTAGCAGCCCGGTCAACAAACGTGGCGTCAAAAGCTAAATTGCCGATGACACTGGAGCAGATCTTTGATCGCCTTGCCGTATTTAGAAATATGAAATGGACTGTGTGTGTTTGCCGCAGGATAAGAAGATGCTGCAGACCGCTCAGCAGATGCTCCAGGACAGTAAAACCAAGATCGACATCATTCGCATGCAGATCCGCAAAGCAATGCAGGCCTACGAGCACAATGAGGACGTACAAGGTGTGTGTGTGTGTGTGTGTGTGTGTGTGTGTGTGTGTGTGTGTGTGCTGTTCTCTGTGGGAACCTGCGTGAGATGAGATCCTCACATGTACCTCTGCATACTGTAGCACTGTGTTATTGCAGTGTGAGCATGTTAACAGATCAATAAGCAGCTAAATCCTGTGTACTCATGGAGGAGCCTGGGTTTGTTGATATAGCAGGAAAACAGGAGGTGGTACAGGTTAATATTTATGCCGGTGACGACCTAAAACCAGTTTCTTTTTGGTCGTTTTTATCCCACAAGGTTTTTTCATAAATATCGTAAGTAGCATGACTTAAAACGTAATGAGATTATAATTTCATATGGCATCAGCACTACTATTACAGTTTATATATTAAACACTCTCTTGTCATTCATGTTTGATCATATTTACAGTTCTGTGCAAAAGTCTTGACCCCACCCCCCCATTTTTTTTCCTCCATATCTTGCTTCTAAAGAGCCAGACTTTCTTGTATTTTTTATGAAATATTCAGGAATCGTTCTCCAGACATTGTGAAGGAGTTTTTGACTCTCATTTTCAGTCCAGTCGTTATACCTGAAGAATTTCAGAGGTCACTGGGTGGCTTACCAAAAAAAAAATTCTCTGAATCATTCAGGCATAAAAAAAAAAACTTAGATATAAAAAAAAAAGCAGATGATGACAGATGTTCAGGCTGGTGATTAGTATACTGGTGATGCTGAGTACTGAGAGAGGAAATGAGGTTGCTGCTGAAGTTATTATATATATATATATATATATATATTGTATCTTTAGCAACTTTAATTTTGCTTTAATTAAACAATTTGTTCCAATCTTTTTAATTCAATTTGATATGAAGATAATCTAGGTTTAGGTAATTAATATAGGTTGTTAAATATTGTTCTTGATTCTGATTGGTTAGAAATGTTCTACAGCAACCGCTTGCCGTTGTTCAAAGCAAGTCTCAAGTTTACATTAATGTCTCCAAATTCAGCAACATCCCATTCTTTATTATTTCAATAAAAAATTGGACCCAAGTGTTTTATATCCTAATTAATAAAAATTTTTGCAATAATACATTTTCTAACATTAAAAGGGACTTAAGAGTCCAGGAAGTTAAATCTGTATATTATAGACTATGATGTCTTGTGTTTCCATTTAATTACAGCAATATGAATATGTCTAGTATATATATACTATATATATATATATATATATATATATATATATATATATAGCAGTTGGATGCCCAGCTGGCAGACAATCGAAAGTATTAAAAGACTGTTTGTGTGTGTAATGCTATTAACTGCACTTTACTGTATTACATCACTCACCTGCCAGAGCACAGAGGAAACACTGCACATGTGCCTGGAGTCTACACAAACACTGTGTAATTACCTCAGCATGTACACACACACACACACACACACACACACACGCACGCACACACACACGCACACACACACACACACACACACACACACACACACACACACATCCATGTCTGGTTGCATAGTCGTGTACAAGGTATCCAGAGGCCGATGCCTTATTAGGACATAAAAGCATCTCCTCTCATCCAATGAGCACCCCGTCCACCCCCTCTGTATTCCTCACACATTCTGTTTCCTCTTTCAGTCTTTCTCGCTCTCACACACGCGCACATAAACCTCTGGTTTTACCCACTCTGTGAGAGAGATGTTCCGAACACCATTCATAGTACTGTACCTGCATAACATACTGTATCTGCATTTAGATACCAGAACCTTACGCCTCACATTCTCTCTGAGGGAACGTTTTAGAACAACAGGCATCCTGTTCAAACACACACTTTGCTCCGTCGTCCTTATTCCTCTTTTATACCACAGCAATTTGACATACATTTTTTTTTATTGTTCTCGTGTATTTGATTGTCGTTGCCACAGCAAAGAATTTTGTCCTTGAAGCTTATTTCTATCAGCTCCTTCACCTCGGCGTCACGTTTCTCATCTTGTTATTTTCCCTTGACCCCGTTGGCTTTTTCCTCCCGTCGTTGCCGCACCGTGCTAACGTTTCGATTCAGCCTGCTGGAAGGGATCAGCATCCCGTCCTCCTTCTCCGTTCACACATGAGCGTTTTTGATGTTTTTCCCTCAGGAATTGTCACTAAGTGTCGTCTCAGGCAAATGTGCTGATGAAAGATGGTAGAAATATCCTTGGTGTTGAAAAGTGACTGAAAACCTTGAAAATGTTCCGCAGGAAAGCCCGACCCGTGCGGGATAGAGCTGAGGATCGAGGAGCTGAGGCACCACTATCGGGTGGAGCACGCCGTTGCAGAGGGAGCCAAGAATGTTCTGAGGCTGCTGGGAGCCAACAAAGTGCAAGATAAAAAAGCCATGTCAGAGGTACGGTACACACATATAGCTGAAAGTACATGAGAGACATTAGAGTTGATTAAAAACTAATCGGTGGTGTAGTGGTTAGCATTGCACCTCCAGGGGCCGGGTTCGATTCCCGTCTGTGTGTGCATGGAGTTTGCATGTTCTCCCCGTGCTTGGCTCCGGTTTCCTCACATAGTCCAAAGACATGTAGATTAGGCGTTCCCAAATTGTGAATGAGTTTGTATATGTGTGCTCTGCGGTGGATTGGCACCCTTAGGGCACTTAGGGCACAAGGCAGGATACAAGGTGTACCCCTCCTTGTGCCCTAAGTCTCCTGTTGTAGGCTCCAGGCCCCCGCGACCGTGAATACAGGATATAGCGGTATAGACGATGAGTGAGTGAGTGAGTGGCCTCTGGTTGGCCCCACCAACCAGACTACTGAGCTACCCCTGGACTACTGATCGGAAGGTCCTAGGTTCAAACCCCAGCACCACCAAGTTGAGCAAGGCCCTTAACAGGTCACCTGCTCAGATGTGTAATGATATAGCAATGTAAGTCGCTCTGGGTGGATGAGGGTGTCTGCTAAACGCTGTAAATGTAAACGAGGACGGTTTCACTTAGAAACCATGAAGATGCCTGTCAAAAACTTGTATTGATCATATAGCGCCAATCATACATTGGGTTTATTTATGGTCAAGGTATACTGTTTCACCAAAATGCTTTCATTTTAATTCACTTCCTTTCACAATACGTAGCACTTTATAAATAAATTAAGCTTTAATGCAAATGAGTTAAATAGTAATAATGTATTAAATAATAAAAGTAAGTAATAAAAGCCTCCCATGCTGATGTCTCGTTCTCTATCTGTCTGTCTGTCTGGCTCTCTTTAGGCTCAGTGTCGTCTGAGCGAATCGTCTCAGAGGCTGGATCTCCTGAAGGTCTCTTTGGACCAGCGCTTGGCCGATCTGCCTGAAGATCATCCCAAAGCCTGTCTGATCAAGGAGGAGCTCGTCCTGGCCTCCTCACCTACCTTCAGTTCACGTCACAGCACCCCCTACCTGCACAACCAGTACAGCACACTGTCCAAACCCTCTCCTCTCACCGGTATTCTAAGATGTTTAACTATTATAATTTTGTGATGTATTATCGTCAAATTCTTACAGTTAATCCACGGTGTGTGTTTGTGTGTGTGTGTGTGTGTGTGTGTGTGTGTGTGTGTGTGTGTGTGTGTGTGTGTGTGTGTGTGTGTGTGTTAGGCATGCTGCAGGTGAAGTTACTAGGCTGTGAGGACTTGTTGGATTCGGTTCCGGGTCGTAGCCGTGGCAACCCAGTGGTGTTGCCGTGCCACAGTCCCGTGGAGGCTCGCTCCTTCATGCGCAGCGGGAAAGGCCTGTACAGCCGCAGTGGCAGCGTCAGCGGCAAGAACACGCTGAAAACAGATGAGCTCTCCTGTGAGTTTGTGTCTGCGTGTGTGCGAGTGTGTTACAGTAGCCACGCAATATCCTCATACTATAGCGCCTATATATCCTCATACTATAGCGTTTACTGAATACAAGTCATATACTGTATAACATTTCTGACATTCTGAGAGTAAAACAAATCATTTTACTTTTTATTTACTGGCGGTATAAAAACATTTAAGGATTAGTATTTCAAAATATATTACATGTATAAATACACAATTCGATATTTACAGTATTTCCTTCCCAGATCAGTCGGTAAAATAGTACACGGGTGTTCAAGTCAAACTGGGACTTGTGATGAAATCTTTCACGAATGAAGTGCGAAACCGATCGACATTTACGGTACAGCGATGAGACTCTTGAAACAATTAAATGGTGCAGATGTTTTAAAGAAATGATGATCCGAGTCCAATACAGTCTTTCTCTCGAACCCTCAGGAAAAATGGCCCGGTTTGATCACCAAAGGCACAATACCCAACTTCATACTGGCCACCACCGGTTGCACTTTACAGGAACTTAAAGTTATCGCAGCAACCCCAACACAGTCCTGACCCAACAGTCTAAGGCGTTTCCACATGTTTGGGCCATTAAAGGAGTTCTTGGAAGGCCAGTGTTTCAGGCAGTCCGATCATGACTCCGGTTTACTGAAAAAAACTTTCTACCTTGATTGTATCCAAGCACTAGTGAAGCAGAGTGTATTAGTGTAGCGGGGGATTATATAGAGAAGAATAAGGGAGTTTTTACACTGAACAAATTAAAGGTGATGGTTCGACTCGTAGATATACTGTATAAAATTATAAAACATTAAAGAATTCAAAGAAGTGTTTCAACAGATATAAATATCTAATATCTTTTTTTTTTGTATGTTGTTTCACAGCAGCTTGATATACAATACCTGTATATCCTCACATACTGAAATCTCATTTAGGATTGGCGAAAATTCTAATCTGTACTGCAAGACATGTTTGTGGTCTGACAGGCTACGATGGTCTGTGTCATTACAGCCACACACACTAAAAATGTCATGAATAGATAGAATCTTACTTGTTTGGTTAGGACACGGTAAGACGTGATAGAGTTTACAGACATGGATAAAACAATATCTGTACGGCTGCAAGCTCGCACAACCTGAATTGCATATACTGTATATCTTCAGTCTGTACGGGATGATAAGAGGCTTCAGCTTATCGAGAGTAGTAGTGGTGTGAATAATCATTTTTGTATTTTATGGACTAGTTTATTAGACAGTTCGTATGATAGTGGACTTGTATGGAATAGTGATGGAGGAAAGTTTATAAAGTTCATGTTTTTCCAGAAAAGGTCATCAGGCACGTCTTAGCCGATCGAGAGCACTGGTGTTAGATTTTTATTGAATCCTTTCACTTGTGGTTGAAGTATTTAAAGCGAATGGAAATGGGTTCGCTAATATCTCCTCTGTGTGTGTGTGTGTGTGTGTGTGTGTGTGTGTGTGTGTGTGTGTGTGTGTATAGCGGAGGTGAGTGCTGTGCTGAAGCTGGATAACACCGTGGTGGGTCAGACGGCGTGGAAGACCGTCGGAGAACAGACCTGGGACCAGACGTTCACTATAGAGCTGGAAAGGGTGAGTATTCAAAAAGAATACATTTTAATTCCTTATTATTAAGACATCACAGCTACTTGCAATAAAGCAGGGTTATGGATGACTATTAAACATATGGGGGGGGGGGGGGAAATCAAATTTGTATGTAGACTTATAATGGAAGTGTAATTCGAATAAACTGGATGGCGCGAACTCAGATGATTCATAACTGAAATGAAAATTCATAACTCCAGTGATTACGGGTCGATATTAAAGTAAATCTGCAGCTTTAAGTTTTCCGCTGCGAGATGTAAATGTGGTGAGGGTTTCTCAGTAACATGACTAGCTTTGGTTTGTAGGCCCGACAGAGAAAAAAAGCGCCGAGTGTTTGTAGACGTCATGCTAAAAAAAAAAATGATAACAGGAAGTCGTTTTATGGATGTTTTCCAATATTACACACATAGAAAATGTATCATTATTATTTGCTTTGCTTCGTTGATTGTTTTCCCTACACCAGCACACCGTCTGGAGAATGTTAACATGTTTCCCTTTTATTTTAAACAGTGCTCTGTGTGTGTGTGTGTGTGTGTGTGTGTGTGTGTGTGTGTGTGTGTGTGTGTGTGTGTGTGTGTGTGTAGTCTAGAGAAATGGAGATAGCGGTGTATTGGAAGGACTTTCGCTCTCTGTGTGCACTGAAATTCCTGAAGCTTGAGGATTTCCTGGATAACCAGAAACACACAGTGAAGCTGGAGCTCGAACCACAAGGCTTGCTGCTGGCTGAGGTTCATACACACACACACACACACACACACACGCTTACAAGCACACATAGCTTGACTCATACGTTCATTCGAAAAAACGTTGCTTCCATCCTTCAAATTGTGTGTGTGTGTGTGTGTGTGTCTTTTCCAGGTCACGTTCTTTAATCCGGTTATCGAAAGGGTTCCACGCCTTAAGAGACAGAAGAAAGTCTTCTCTAAGCAACAGGGTAAATCCACAACACCCACAGAAAACATCTTTCCTTTAATCAAGACTTGCCTTCCTCAGTAACGCGCGTCACACAGACGCGCTGATATGAAAGACACAATGGGACTATAAACATGCAGCTGCATATTTTCCACATCTGCATCTCATCTGCTTCGACTGCTAATGGCTGATCAGACACCCCCGCCAGTGCGCACTCCGTCAGGGTCATGTATGGATGTAGACCTTATATAACCATGTACAAAAATACAAGCGCATCAGGCGGTGACAGGGGGGATTAAACCAGATCGGGCGGATGAATAGGAGGAAATGAATGGATGAGCTGTCAGGAACATCTGCTGCTCCGCGCCGTGTTAAGTGCATGCTATTTCTTTTGTGTTTGTCGACAGGTAAAGCCTTCCTGCGTGCGCGCCAGATGAACGTCGATATCGGCACGTGGGTGCGGCTCCTGAGGAATGCCATTCCGACCGTTAACAACACGGGAACCTACAGTCCCCACGCAGCTCACACAATACAGTCAGGGTAAAGCAAGCAGTAATGATGCATCAAGACCAATTCATGCAGATGCATAATATATTGAACAGCAACTGTTTGATCCGATTTGTCGTAATTAATGGGAAATAATCGCATTTTTAGGAGCTTTTGTAATTACCTGTGAATTTGTAAATCACAGCGGCTTTGCACCTCCAGGGTCGAGGGTTCGATTCGTCTGTGTGCGTGGAGTTTGCATGTTCTCCCCCCCCCATCGCTCAGTGGGTTCTCTCCAACTACTCACACAGAATCGGCGTTCCCAAATTGCCCCTTTGTGTGTGAATGAGTGTTGGTGCCCTGCGATGGATTGGCACCCTGTCCAGGGTATACCCCGCCTCGTGTCCAGGCGTCCTGCCACCCTGTGCATGAGAGTGGATGAACAATACTTCCCTTTTCATTGTTAGTCATAAAGTATTGGGAACGAGAATATTAGACAAGCATTTCGTTAACATCGCTATCCATGTTATGCTGTGATCACCATGACAGTGCAAACATGCCAGCATCACCAGCCTCTGCTCTACCAGGATTCATGCTCTTACTTTTACTATTAAACGTAGCTACGGTTTTCGCCGAGACTGATCTGATCTGAAGACCTTTCCTGTTTTTGTTAAACAGCAGACCTTTAACTCTAACATGCATCATTAAAACTGTCCTCCGGAGACTGCGAGTCGAAATCAAAGCCGAGTGCTGTTGAGAAAAGCATGAAAATTGCCTAGTTTTTGTGAACAAAATGATTCAAGGGGGGGAAACTCAAAAATGTATTGCATTAATATTTTGAGTTTTACAGAGATATGCAGATATTCATCATTTTTCCAGCAAAATGTTAATACTTTTTTAAAAGAAGTCTCTGGCATTCGACTTTCGCTTTCACTGTCATTTCCTTGTTTTTGCAAATGGGAAACGCCATTCTGCAAAAACACTTCATTCAAGATTTTTGTTATTCATTTGTCATATTCATATCGCAAAACTTTTATTATCTAAGACATAGTCGTGCATAGGGTAGGTCGTTTATTTGTGGTTATCTCACTTTCTGTATGTGTGTGTGTGTGTGTGTGTGTGTGCGGTTGGATGGACATGTGTATGATGTAGGGAGATCTCTGTCGAGAAACTGAGCCTGGACTCGGACTCCCCCATGAAAGTAGAACTCAGGAGAGACATGACAGACGGACAGACTCCGGTAAGAAAAGAACGGAAACAGACAACATTAGTTCATGTAAAAACTTCCAAGGATGATGTTACAGTGTTTAGATTTGTTTGAGGAACGTTTGGTTGAGCATTGGATTCGTCCTCGTGTTTCAGGAGAGACCGCATGTTATTGAGCCTAGCTCTCCTCAGGACTCCTCTACACCTCAACGACCCAACAGAACACACTCGCTTAGCAGGTACACAGTACACACACACACAGAAGGATGCACACATCGACGCTGTGTTCCGTGCATCCACAATGTGAATGAGCGTGTGTGTTTGTGTGTGTCTGATCCTCTGCAGTAAACAGAAGAAAACTCCATTGGCGCTTCAGGATTTCAGATTGATCGCTGTTCTGGGCAGAGGCCATTTTGGCAAGGTAAGTGTTATCCTTTGTTTTGTCTGTGTACTGCATATGTTTTAAACCTGTGCATGTGCGTTTCCACAGTAAATGACTTCTGCAAATGACTTTTCCAGGTATTGCTGGCAGAATATAAGAAATCAGGCTCGATGTATGCTATCAAAGCACTTAAGAAAGGAGACATCGTGGCCCGAGACGAAGTGGAGAGGCAAGTCTGCATCTGAACGCATTTAGACTGTTATGAAAGCTGTAACTCACAACATGATCCCAAGTACTGAAATGAATAAATCATAGGGAGAAGACGATCCGAAATCAGAAAGTCATAATAATAATGTATCATTTAAAGCAGTAAGTAGAGACATACCGTATACTGCCTGGCCAAAAAACGTCGCACACTTTCAAGATTTCATTTAGTCACCCAGAGCTTTGATTACACCAGACGACGCGGTGGCCAGTTCATGTGTGAAATTGATTCCTCGTGCTTCCAGAGCCTTTCATGGAATAAGTCCTGGAAGATGTCTGTGCTAACCCGGTCATTCAGTACAATTCAGATCGTCAGCTGACTTCATTCTTTTGCCACATACTGTACAGTGGTGTTGTTGAGTCTATACCTGACCAACCTAGCAACCACAAGTCATAACACTCCCTCCAGAGGCTTGTACAGCGGACACTACAGTCTGCATGAGGGACGAAGTGCATCGCTTCATGCGCTTCCCTTCTTACCCTGATTCAATAGGCTCAATCTGGACTCATCGTGACCTTTTTCCATTCCACCAAAGTCCAATCTTTATGCTCTCTAGCAAATGAAAAAAAAAAGTTCAGGTTCGTATATATACAGTACTGTGCAAAAGTCTTAGGCGCCGTATTATCTGTAGTACAAATTTTGTTCTACAAGTTTATTATGTCTGCATTATTATGTACAAGACCATTCCCTACAAAGACACACTCAAATGAATGAATAAATAACATTACAGAAGAATCTTTGCATGCCTGTAAAGAAAGCGACATATTACATGACAGACCAGTTGATCTCAAAATGGGGGAAAAAAAAATCAATAATGTAGACTCCTGGGTTTTACATGAAATTAGGAAGGAGCGAAAGTACCAAAAGAACTGATATTCTCCAGCATGCTCAGTAAAACCTAACAGCTGTTTTATTCACAGTACTGCGCAAAAGTCTTGGGAACATCCGAACGAAAGCCATATGCAATGATGCTTTTGAAAACATTTCTACATCAAAAGAAACTTCTATAAAAAGCACTAAGTAATAACATAAACAATAAACGGTCAATATTTGTTGTGGAAACTCTTTGCTTGAACATAAGTGATAGTATTACAGCGATACAGATGTGTGCAGTGTTCTAGGTAAAACAGCTGTTAGGTGATCTCATGATTATTTTTTCCCAACCACATTTCTTCCACAAAGTTCATGGTTCCGCACTACCCTTCCAGGTTTTGATTCGTAACCCAGTTCTAGTAATTTCAGATCTCCTTAGTTGTGTTCTTTGCTTGATGCTGCCCAATAATTTGACTCTTCTGAAACGGCGACCTTTTTTTGGGCAGGCAGTGTAGATGTGGATACAAACACTCCGTGGCAGCAGAAAAGCGTTTGCTCAAAAGTTCACATCTGGGTCACATGTCTTGGAGGAGACGCTGACTAGCCCCGGTTAATAGCTGACTATCGAGTCGTGACCGGGAAAAGTTGGCGAGTGGGCGGGAATTGGCAAGTGATGAAAACAAGTGGAAATCCATTACAATTAAAATAAGCAATAAGATCCAGAGAATGGCAAGACTGGGCAAGGCAGAGTGGATGTGATGCTGACGTTCATATTGCTGAATATTCAGGCGGCGCTGCCCTCTAGTGGTCTGTTGTGTAATTGTCCAGTCAGAGTGTTATTGAAATTTGAAAAAAATTGCACAATGAAATGAAGTAATGAACAATATCATAATTAAAACGCACTACATATTCTCTTACTGATCTCGTTACTTCTGTCTCGTTCACTTTATCAGCCTGATGTGCGAGAAGCGGATCTTTGAGATCGTGAACACCTCTCAGCACCCGTTCCTGGTGAACCTGTTCGCCTGCTTCCAGACACCGGAGCACGTGTGTTTCGTCATGGAGTATACAGCGGGCGGAGACCTCATGATGCACATCCACGCCGACGTATTCACCGAACCGCGGGCCGTGTACGTTGCTGATGCGTAACATGATTTCTGTGTGTGTGACGCGTGGGATTGAAGGTGCATCATGATACAGTAACTCGTGTCTGTTTGCAGGTTCTATGCTGCCTGTGTGGTGCTGGGCCTCCAGTTTTTGCACGACAACAAGATCGTATATCGGTACGACACACGCGCCCTGTGTATGCTTTCTTTCTCTCTTTTTGTTTGAACTGTGAGATGGCACATTGACTTTGACTCTCTTAATACTCAGGGACCTAAAATTGGACAATCTGCTGTTGGACACAGATGGATATGTGAAAATAGCTGACTTTGGACTGTGTAAAGAAGGTGGGATGTGTAGTCCGAGCAAAAAATGAACATACCCTTATATGATATGAGATTATTTTCTCAGATTGCCTTTGCCTTTTCTTTAAGGTATGGGCTACGGGGACAGGACGAGTACATTCTGTGGGACTCCAGAGTTTCTGGCTCCAGAGGTTCTGACAGATACGTCCTACACACGGGCGGTGGACTGGTGGGGACTCGGAGTCCTGATCTATGAGATGCTTGTTGGGGAGGTGAGCGTCTTGCTTCCTTGTTGCAGCTTTTAGGAGGCACCTCCAGGGTCCGGGTTCGATTCCCGCCTCGGGGTCTGTGCGCATGGAGTCGACGTGTTCTCCCTGTGTTTAGTGGGTTTCCTCCGTGTACTCCTGTTTCCTCCCACAGTCTAAACACATGCGGATTAGGTTAATTGGCGTTCCCAAATCGCCCGTAGAGTGTGTGTACCGTATGTGCGAGTGCCCTGTGACGGATTGGCACAAACCTGGTTTCTGTCCACCAATTCTGTATGCACAAAAGAAAAGTCTCCTGTACTGGGTTAAGGAAGAAGTTATCGATTTAAAAGAACAGCCTTAACCATGGGGCAAACAGATCACGCGAAAGACATGCGGCATTAAAGGCTTAACTTGAGTGGAGTACTTGAGTGTTTTTCAGTCTCATCTCTATATATCACGTGTGTAGCGTATGTGCGATAACCACAGACAACAATTTTGACACGTCTGAGACACGTCTGGGCTGAGACGAGAACAGAAAGCCTGTTTACCCAAAACTCGCTCGTCTAAGGACAGATGTTGAGTTCTATAAGATCTGTTTTATTCAGTTTAAGTCAATTCTATAAACTTTATACTCTAAGAATGAAAAAGACAAAGAGACGCACAGAATCTAAATACAGTGTATAATAAATGTATTTAGAATTAGTATCACTAAGTCTTATTAGTAACCCTAATTGTTATGTAAAAAGTCTAAATGATATAAAACCTTGAAAGCATAATTTACAAAAGCGTTAAGACTA
The DNA here is from genome assembly GCA_011419295.1 of Clarias macrocephalus. Classification (NCBI taxonomy): domain Eukaryota; kingdom Metazoa; phylum Chordata; class Actinopteri; order Siluriformes; family Clariidae; genus Clarias; species Clarias macrocephalus. The sequence goes on along the minus strand of JAAGKR010000174.1, from coordinate 108,421 downwards.
CATAGGCATACAGAACATATGCCGTATAGTATAGATCGCCGGTGCAATCTGGGGAGCTTTTAGATTTAACATTCTCACTTTATTTATCTTGTTCTGAGGAAATGAATGTTTAGTTCCTTTTTTTTTTTTTTTAAACCATATCTTCTCTTTTTCTCTCTTTCTAGTCTCCATTTCCAGGAGATGACGAAGAGGAGGTGTTCGACAGCATAGTCAACGATGAAGTCCGTTACCCACGATTCCTGTCGTCAGAAGCAATAGGAATAATGAGACGGGTGAGTCTGTAGTCGGGTTCTAAGATTTGAGCTGATTTATAAGAGCTAACTGGTAAAGAAATGTTATCTAGTTTTAAATCGCTACTGAAACGTGAGATTCTGAGGGTGTGTTTGGTGTCAATCGACAGCTGCTGAGGAGGAATCCGGAGAGGAGGCTGGGCTCTGGAGAGAAGGATGCTGAGGAGGTTAAGAAGCAGCCTTTCTTTAGGGTGAGAAAAAAAAACATCTCAGTTTTTAGGGTTTTCGCCAACATTTATACTATTTAAAAAATTATTTAGATATTTAAAAACTAACTGACAGCTACATGCATCATGACAGTCTGCTGTATGGTTGTAAATGAACAGGAACCACCTGATGAGATCTTATCACCATACACAGAGTTCTGATTTGTGACGATATCTCATCAGGTGCTTCCTGTTCCTGTTTTGGTCAAATTCAGTTAGTATCACGCATTTGTTACGGTTCTAAATGAACTCAGAAACTACCACAGACGGCGCTATGCTGCTTGCTAATATGTGAATAGTTTAGAGTGTGCCACCTGTAGGATTATAGAGGAACAGCAACGTATCACCACCTCGAATTCAAACTTGAAGTGGTGTAGTGGTTAGCACTGTCGCCTTGCACCTCCAGGGTCCGGGTTTGATTAAACAATATTGCTTCCACCCTTTTTATCAAAGCTTATAAAATAGCACTTGATCCAGTATGTCTGATCATTTTATGTTTTTATTTTCCCGCTTTTGCATAAATGAATAGCTTGAATGGTATTCCTCTCTTTCCTTCATGTAGAATATGGACTGGGAGGCGCTCCTCCAGCGTAAACTTCCTCCCCCGTTCGTTCCCACTATCGGAGACACGGAAGACGTGAGTAACTTCGATGAAGAATTCACGACGGAGGTGCCCACCCTTACACCGCCACGAGAACCCCGCGTGCTCTCGCGCAAGGACCAGGAGAGCTTCCGTGACTTCGACTACGTCTCCGACCTCTGCTGAGCTCCTGTCGCGGTCGCAGACAGGTCGTCATCTAGGACTGTTTAGTTTTTTATTCCCCCACTGTGATAATATGAAGACAGACGGCCATAACCACTACACTGTGACTCAGCGAAGTCGAAAGGCCGGTTCGAGTGTTAAGAAGGAGTTTTACACTGTGATGGAGGATGAAAGTGGCAAAAGACCACTGAAGAAATGTGACAGAAACGTAGACTCTCTCTTCATCTGCCAGACGCTTCTGTACCGAGCGTCGTATACGTGAGATAGAATCCAAACCAAGTACCGGACCTGAGCAAAGACACGGGAAACGACAGCGGCTCTCTCGGGACACGAACGCAGAACTTTCCAGTAACAGTCCAAACCACTGAGCTACCACTGCCCATTTAAAACCAGTTCAAATGTAGTCATTGTTTTATCGTCTCTCAATCTCTGACTTTCAACTCAATGTCATTTAGTAACAGATGATCCTCTTGTTTTCTTTCTGTCTTTCCTGACTCGATGTTTTTAAACCCATTTTCAAATACCACGGGAGAGCCTTTATAACTTTATACACTGTCCTTTTAGAATCTCCTAAAAATCTTCTTAAAATCATCTAGACATCTTGTACAGTAAACATGAGATTGAATGGAACGAAAAGATTGGTGGGGTGTGATGAAGCATCCTGACATTGCCAGTGATATAAAATAGTGCGACATACTGTATATGACATGACAAAAGCTAAAATGAGCATAAAAGCTCATAATGATTACAAAAATGGATAAAGCGTCAAATACTCCAGATATAGAACATCGTGCACATGTTTTCTTATACCACCAGCTGTGAATGAATATCTAAAAACGGACAGATTTAAGACCAAAATCAGTTGAAACGAACAGCAAAATCTGATCCTGTGCCTAAGGTAACATGAGCATTTAAAGCTCAAACGTAGTCCAGGGTTTTATTAAATCTCTGAATACTATAGGTGGATGTTTTACACCATAATACAAGATGATTTGTCTCGTACAAACTTGAGGTACCCCTACTTTTAATTTGCAAATGATGATGATGATGATGATGAGAAAAATTATTTTAAGTATCCGAGTCACATGCGAAGTTAGACCAGTACCTCCAAAAAAGAAAAAAAAATTCTACTTGGATCCAAATTTGCTGTGAGATTTTACTTTTTTTTTTATTTTTTTTTAGCTCTTGTGCTTTTTCTTTGTTTTAGGTAGAAGTATGTAGCAAATTCAAGTTTTTTAATAATCCCGATCATGTATTGTTCAATTTGAAGCCGTTTTATATTTCCCCTCTTTGGAATCACTGGCTTGTGTAATGTAAAGGTTTTTTTTTTTAATGCAAAATGGAGTTACTTTTGCATATCATACAGATATAAATACACTGTGATAAACTTGTAGCACAACTTTCTTAGTAGACCTTTCGCCTGCAGACTACATTAACGTCTGCGTATCAGCCGCCGCAGCATCCGGAAAGTAAATCAGACTAAACTCTGTATCGGTTTCCAGTCATCTGGAGGTCAGTATGGATGGTGTCTATCCAGTGTACACTTATTACACAAAGTTTAAGATGATCTCTATTTATAAAAATGTGTTGTACAAAAGATTTGTGTTTGTCTATACATACATATATACATACACGCATACATAAAGAATCAGACTTTCTTGTATTTTTTTTATATAGTAAAAAGTATAGTATAGGAAAGTTTTTGTTTGTTAAGCCACAAAGTGACCTACGAATCATTCAAGCATAATTTATGGCAGGAACCAGTGAGAATCAGGTGCAGATGATGATGATAGATGATCAGGCCAGTGATTAATTTACCGGTGATGCAGAATGCTGAGTAGCTGGAACAGATGAGAGGGGAAATGAGGTTGCTGCTGAGGTTGTTACATAAACTTACATTTAATATGAAGACATTAGAGGTCTTTTGCATCGTACTGTATAAATATTAAGAGACACAAACACTCTAGAAATCTCTTTTATTCACTTCCCCAGTAACTGCTTCTCAAAAACACTTTCATCGCCAGAGGTCACTGGTACCTCACTGGTATTACAATAATCTCATTATAAACACTTGTTGAAAGAAAATCTTATAATGTCAGTTGAGATACGAATTAAAGCAAGTTTGTGATTTGAGACCCACCGACTATATACAGTATGTTGGTATTTCATCACATCACACAGTTATAGTTATGTCACGTCCTGTTGATTTCTAAATAAAGTAAAGACAGCAGCTGTCATACCTACAGTATACATAGGTGTAGTTATAATGCTTTTATTGAGTTGTGTTTTACTGTGAATTGTTCATTGTGGTAAATAACAGTCCTCATGCAAACTATACAGTATGTTATATATGGCGTAATGTTATGATAATCACATTTATCCTGCAAGTCGAGTCCCAGAAATACAGTACTGTACTAAGAGATTTGTTCATCCTTTAAAAGAAAGCAACACTCTTTAAGATGGAGTTTTAGTGATTTTAGAGTTTAGCTTTGTATGGACCAGGTTCGAATCCCGCATCGGGTCTGTGCGTGCCTGGAGTTTGCATGTTCTCCACGTGGGTTTTGTCAAAACAAACAAGTACTTTGGATCGTAACAACTGCTTTTCTCAAACACATAATGCACTTGTGAAAACATTATGACCAGACGTTCTAAAATGATTTCCAGGTGTTTTGGAGAAATGAAGAATTAAAAAAAAAAATCATCCATCATACAATACCTTTAAGTTTTGTACAGTAGGTAGTATAATACTACCTTGAAATGATGAAAAATATTTAAATGATTCCCTTTTTCCATCCATGAACACAGACCAGTGGTTCAACTAACAGTTTAACTTTTATTTCCTTCTTTTTCTTAATCACAAACTTTTAATAACTCTTACGTGGAGTTACGTCTCAGTTATGTCATGTCTCTGGTGGAGATGTCTGATCAGAGAATGCTGAAGAAACCTCTCACGATTCTGAACTACACATCTCATCCTCTGATGTCCTAACGGAGCACATTCAGCCGTAGACCAACATTAAGACTATCGAGAAGCACCACAGGAGGGGTTTCTTTCCTGTGGCTATGAAACTTTATAACTCCTTCCCTTCTGTATGGAGGAGAGTTAAAATAACGGTCACAGCTTGGGAATAATAGATGCACTATTAGGTGGGAATGGATGGTCGTGTAAGCACAAATATGTTTTTCAAACCGTAAGGGGAATTTTTATTTATTATTATTTTTTTTATCCAAATAAGATAATTTTCCTTAGGTTTTTTTTTTTTATCAGGTTTTACTTATTTTGCAAATTATTCGTTTTACTGGTCAGAAAGAAAATTTCCAGTTGACCCTTTTATGTGCTCAGTGGTTAGCACGGTCGCCTTGCACCTCCAGGGTCCGGATTCGATTCCCGCCTGTGCTTGGAGTTTCAATGTTCTACCCATACGTGATGGGTTTTCTCCCACCGTCTAAAGACATGAGGATTAGATTAATTGGCGTTCCCAACGCGGTGAATGTTGACCGGCAGTCCTACCACGGTCGTAAAAAATTGGGAATAAATATAATGGTCACCACAGGACTCCGCGGTCCCCACTGAAGTCTGGACAACAGAAGTTCTTAGATGGGTGGAGGATTGGTGACTTAATGGTTAGCACTGTGGCCCCGCACCTCCAGGGTACGGGTTTGATTCCCACCTACCGTCTGTGTGCATGTGTCAGTGTTCTCCCCATGCTTCGTGGGTTTCCTCCGGGTACTCCGGTTTCTTCCCACAGTCCAAAGACATGCAAAGTGAATGAGGTTCCTAGATGGATGGATGAATGAATGGAATGTGAGTGTTTAGTACTGTACACTAGAATGGTGCTGCTCTGATCTGCTCTGGGTGCATTACCCGTTTCAATCACTGAGTGGTGTGTGTGAGAGTGTCAGAGGGAGGGTGTGTGTGTGTGTGTGTGTGTGTGTGTGTGTGTGTGTGTGTGGAGTTTCTGCGGGGAGACGCTCCGATGGTGCTGAATTTTTCCAAGATGTCGTCGCTGGAACAGAGACTCTCCCGAATCGAGGAGAAACTGAAGCAGGAGAATAATGAACCTCGCAGACGGATCGACCTCAATATCGACATGAGCCCGCAGCGCTCGCGCCCGAGGCCCAGTAAGTGCGCGCGGATCGTTCTTCTTAAAAGTTTATCGCAGAGACGGGAGCGAGCCTGGGCGCGAGCTAACACGCTAACAGGCTAGCTACATAAACAAAACACCGACCGTTCAGGGTCTGAGCTCGTATCTGTGCTTCTATCTAAAGGCTTCACGGTGGTTAAATAAATGTTTATTCAGTGTCTATGTACAAAAACATAGTGTGTGCGTATTTATTAAAAGATTTACACTGAGAACATAAAAAAATATTGATGTCTGCTTGTGTGTAAAGCTAAACTAGCAGGCCCTTGTTTTCTCAAATCAGTCAACATGACATAGCTTAGCTGATTATACATTCTACTCAGACTTTGAAATTATTATTTATTGTTTTTTTTTATATATATTTGTGTTTAGTTATGTTTACTCGTATTTACAGATAGTATACACTTCCTGTGTGTTACCAGCGTCAGATCTGTAAATTTGACCGCTTTCAAGGTAGCTGGTTAGCATAACTCATAATTAGCCGTTTAACCTCGGCTAACATGCTAACGGTAAAGGTAGGATCTGTTTTGTTAAGATCCGAATTACGCTCTCATTTCGTTCCAGAAATATGTTTTAGTCCAGAAACTAAAAACACACACACACACACAGGTGCCTGTTATGGAGGTGTCATGTTCACACTGGTCGCTATTTCGCAATCAAACCTGTTCCAGCTCCAAACAGATAGAGTTACAGATTTCACACCTCGTGTGTTTGTGTGTGTGTGGATAGACCCTTCTTCATGTACACACTTCATTCCTGAATTTGTGTTAAAATCGCAGAAATCAGTGCATCAGGCTTTCTGGTTTCTCAGGTTTAAGAAAACCCTGTTTACACTTGGTAGTTTAATGTGTACCAGGATTTTTAGGCTGGATATGGATTCTGGACATATAATTGTCTAGTTGTACTTAAAAGTGTGTACATGCGCACAATGTTTAAAAATAATTTTACACCAAATGTTTTTTATTCATGTTTTTCATTTCTTTGATTTGAGTTTTTGTCAGCATCTAGACTGCTAGCGTTTACATTGGTAGCAGGATCGAAAACTGATCATTTTCATCATCATCAACCATGTTTGATCAGTTGGTGCAACAAGTGATTTTACCAGTTTGTTGTGTACAAGTAATTGTTGGTTTCAGCAACACTTTTGTTTGTTTTGTATGTCAGTGTGTTCACACTTACATTTATGTCATTTGGCAGAGCGACTTACATTTGATCTTATTATACATTGGAGGAATTGAAAAGGAGAATTGAGGATCTAAGGGTCCGGGTTCGAGCCGTACCCCATACTACCCAGCCACTGCATGCAGTGCCAGTCCTGCCAATTCCCACGCATCTAACTGTTCTCAACAAATCAGGGTTGGTTTAGTAAACATGATTTCTTTGAGAGCCGTAAAACCAACCTTTGCGTCCTTTCAAATATCTGCTCATAACCTGTATGAGGGAAACACACTATCCACCCTCTTCCACATATATGAACTCATTAGGTCCGTTTACATGGACCCTAATATAATAAATATAAGTAAAAACACCTCAGTTGAAAGAGTCTGGCCCAATCATTCAGAATTTTCAATGAATGAGAGGGGTAAAGGTGTAAACCTTTTGAAAATCCATTTCTTACGTAAATGTAAACACTTGATCTGATTGTACTAATAAACATATTCTTTCTGCACATTTGCCCCATGTAGGGTTACATTAACTGACATGACAATTTTCCCGGAGGGATGTTTTACTTCCATTACTGATCAGCAAACCCCGAGAGAACAACTCTCATCCACCTGTGTTTACTTTCATCCATTGGGTCTCTCTGCCTGAAGAGGGAGCACTGATTCCCTCACAATTCCATACATAGTAAAGCATCTTTTTGGTCTGAAAATATATTGTCCATGTAAACGTAGCCACTGATGGGAGATGTTTGGCTTAGAGCTGTACCTCCTGCCCTAATTGTGCTTAGTTGTTTATGGTAGATTTTGTCATCCATTGTGGTCAAGAATGGCTAACTTCCATAAAAAGAGGCCATCTGACAGACAACCAGAGTGATGCGTAATTAGGGGAATTGTGAAAATGTAGATCTGAGCCCAATGCAGTTGTTCCTGTAATCATTCTGCAAGTGGAACGCCTTTTCTTTGTCAAATCGATGGTTAATCTGTCAAAAACTTGCTGGGAGTTATTGCCACATTCCCCGTACAGTCCTGAGCTCGGTTCAAGCTATATCCACGTAATTGGGCCACTAAAGGAGTTCCTGGGAGGCCGGGGTTTCAGACGTGAAGCATGCAGTGCGGTCACGGCTCCGGCGTACTGAGAAAACTTTGTGTTGATATGACAGCATTTCATAAGCATCACAGAATAGAATTGAGCGAGTTTATAGTTTTTTGTTTTTTTGTTTTGTCCTGAATGAAGGATTCGATCGGATATTGGTGTGTGAGCGTATTAGATGAGATCTGAGATCTCTGCAGTATGCGTGTGTGAGTGTGAAAAATGAAGAATAGCTGACTCTTCTTTCTTTTTTTTTTCTCTTCAGTAATGAGCGTGTGTGTGTTTTTCTCTCCTGTATCTAGTCATCGTGATCCAGCTCAGTCCTGCTCCAGCCCCTTCCCAGCGCGCAGGTACCATTCACCAAATCACCCTCTGCCACTGCATCCCTCTCTGTCTCTCTCTCTCTCCACTTCCGTCCTCTCCACCTTCCCCATATACACAAATCGCACCACATACTCCCTCAGTCATACTCTCCCTGTTTTTTTTATCTATCTGTCAGATTAGCTATGCTGACACATGGCCTCATATTTAATAGATTTATCACATAGTGGTGATAGACACTGAATGAAAGTTCTGTCCACCTAAACAAGAAGAATTCGTCATTTAAAACAATAATGCAGAATTTCTCTTCCCACTCCCTGTTTTTTTTTTTTTTTTTTTCAGACATTTGACACGTTTAATGTTTTGACTCTAAATTACATTTTCAGTAATGTTATAATAAACATTTCCGATCCCTTGCCGGTGGGCATAGCCATACCCTTTTTTTTATTTTATTTATTTTTTATTTCATCCATTCAATTTCCCAAAGCAGCGATTACGTTTCATTTCATCGCTCGGTGCACTTCATGCAGCGAAACAAGGATAACCTGGAAGCATCCGAAAGTCGGAAAGACTTTGCTTTCTGCCTGCATCGCCTCCATTTGATTTGCTCCTTTCCTGCATTCTCGGTTCTCTTTTTTTTTTTTTTTCATCCATCCATCCATCTATCCATCCCTTGCTTCATTCCTTTCTTCCTCTGCTGGAGTGAGTTTCAGTGGCAGGGTTGTGTGTGTGTGTGTGTGTGTGTGTGTGTGTGTGTGTGTGTGTGTGGTTTAGTGTGTGTGATGGTGTGTTTGACTTGGAGAATGGATTAACCCCGTTTTGATGGATGGACACAGACACAGTGCATGACGTCGCTGTAACTGCACGGCTCGTTCGCAACAAACGCGCGGACGCACAGCTAATCCAGCACTTGACAGCATCTGACGCGGTCGGTTGTCGCTGGGTTTGAACTAGCCTGGTCTCTTCTCCTCCTCCTCTCTTAATCTGTCTGTCTTTCGGAATGGCTGACCGTTTACAAAGCTGAGTGCTGCAAGAGCATTTGCGTGTGTGAGTGTGTTTGCGTGTACGGCAGGTGTCTTGATGTTTGCGTGTGGCTCAGGTGCCTGACTGCACTGACTAACCCACACTAACCAGTCTTCCTCCACAGGCGGAAATCAGAAGCGCGGCAGTCAGAAAGCCTTCACGCCGCGAGGCCGAACGCGGGAGAGACAAACACGTCTATAACCTCAAGTGTTGTTTAACATATTACCGTAACATGTACAAGGTTTACTGTTTACCTGGCGGTAAGAGTGTTAATCTGTGGCGATAATTCTAGCTTTTATTTTGAATTTGTAACACTTCTTTAAGACCAGCTACATATCTAAAGCAAGCGATCTCCTCAGACGAAGGTCAGCCATCACCCTGACGAGACCGCACTGTCCACACTGCGTCTCATAGTGTTTCTCCTCCTTTTCTCCGTCTCCCCCGTGTTCAGCTTTGCAGCTGCCGCTGGCCAACGACGGCGGGAGCCGCTCCTCTTCCTCGGAAAGCTCCCCGCAGCACCACTCGTACCCCAGCCGACCACGACACATGCTCACGTTGCCTACTCCGCCGTACGGCCTGCAGAAGAGCTTGGAGAAGTACGTATCCTGCACGCGTGGATGATTGTGCTAACATACAGTGTCGTTTTTTTCTTTGGCTTTGCAATTCTTTTCCCAGACTGATATATGTCAATTATGTTGTTTCTCATCTGTTTTTGGATTTCATTAGGACGTGGCATGACTTGTTCCCTTTTTAGAGCTTTTATTGTGCTTTACTTTGTCAGGCAGGTTATATTTAAGTGATTTCTTGATTCAACAGATCTGGTAGTAATCAGGCATGGGTTTGGCAAGTGAAATTTACCTCAGCTTTCCAGAAAAAATGTTCAAACCATGATTTAGGAAGGGGGTGGTGATGGTATAAGGGCAATTCATTTTATTTCCATAAGGCTAAATAGGTTTAGACAGCTTTTTTCTGCTTATCTTTTAATATCAACATTGTAAAACAGCATTTTGTATTTGCGACAAAATTGAAAAAAACTTTTCTTTTTTTTTTTTTAGAGCACTGTATATCAATCCTACACATATAAACACACTATGAAGTGATCTAAACACTGTTTCTGTATCCGCAGTGCTGAAATAGACCAGAAGCTACAGGAGATCATGAAACAGACGGGTTACCTGAAGATTGACGGACAGGTGAGACGCACCATCCATGACACGATGTTCAGAGTTAACTTGTTAGGGCAAGATATTCCCAAGAAGATCCAACGTATATGGTTTCAGGAAAGCATTTATCATCCCTGATTGTTTGCTCCAGCGATATTGGAGACACTCACCCAGGGGATAAGACACTCGTTGGAAAGACTGTTTTTTTTGTATGATTGGTTTAAGTGGTCAAATTATTGTTTTATTCATTTGTTGTACTATTGAATTTGAATATCACAATAAATAGATTAAGGGGAAAAAAGGAAAATATATAGCTAAAGTTTATAATGTAGCTATTCAGGTTCAGTGCAGCGCTACCTACAGGCTACAGTCAGTAATTGAGTGATGCTTACTGTAGGTTACATCTGATCGATTGACCAGGATATGGGAAAATCGTAATTTGTCAAAATGTAATGAAGCTTGACTTTAATTCTTTTTTTTTCCTTCCTGTCGTGTGTGTTGCTTGCAGCGTTATCCCGCCGAGGTGACGGATCTGATCAACGAGGGCGAGATCGGGAGCGGTACCTGTGGACAGGTGTTCAAAGTGCGCTTTAAGAAAACCGGCCATGTCATCGCCGTCAAGGTGATCCTGTTACGACGAATTCTCCCCTCTGAAATCAATCAAGAAATTTATATTAGAAAGACTTAATATAAGACATAATAGAAAATAAACGTTTGTTGGTTTTCGTTTTGTCTTTAAGAAACGTGTGCGTGTGCTCTCGGGGTTCTCTTTCTTAACGACTCTTTAATTGTCTGTATAAACGCCTGCTATTAAAGTCAGTAAGTAATTACTGTTTACTCTTTACAGCCCTGCATGGCAGCAGAAGTGTTTATGTGTGTTTGTGAACAAGCACAGCGGAGTGTGTGTGATTCAGTTGGCTGCTTTAACATGCCCGGTTTGGTTTGCTTGTGTCTGTGTGTCTGCAGCAAATGCGGCGGACGGGCAACAAGGACGAGAACAAGAGGATCCTCATGGACCTGGATGTGGTCTTAAAAAGTCACGACTGCCCGTATATCATCCAGTGCTATGGAGCTATAGTCACCAATGTGAGTCATACATACACACACGCATACACCTCTACTTATTTATTGCTGTCAGGCGATAGAATATGGGCTGTTCCTAATAAAGTGGCCGGATGATGTTTTAGCTTCTGGACTTTGATTTTTATTTATTTATTTTTTATCCCTTGCGTTGCCGTGCTGACAGACTGATGTGTTCATTGCCATGGAGCTGATGGGGACGTGTGCAGAGAAGCTAAAAAAGCGCATCCAAGGGCCCATACCAGAGTGCATTCTGGGGAAGATGACCGTGGCGGTGAGCCTTTTTTTTTCTGTCCTGTTCCACGTACTCGGAAGCAATGAATCTGAAATCTAATCCAAAAATCTGTTTTAAGCTGTTTGAGAAATGAAATCAAGCAGTTAAAATCACAGACGTGAGCGAGAGACATCAATCGCAAGGATTACCACAGGAATTAAAGAACGCGCTCAGAATCTCTTCTCTGTTCAGATCGTGAAGGCCCTGCTGTATCTGAAGGAGAAGCACGGCGTCATCCACCGAGACGTGAAGCCCTCGAACATCCTGCTGGACGACAAAGGCCAGATCAAGCTCTGCGATTTCGGAATCAGTGGCCGCCTCGTCGACTCCAAAGCCAAAACCCGGAGCGCCGGCTGTGCTGCTTACATGGCGGTGAGTGAAGAGACGCTGTCTCACAGCGTGAGCTCGGATTCGAACGAACCGTCCTCGCTGTCATGCCCACACATGTGAATGTTCCTCACTCGACTGACTGTTCGACAACATCTCCCGGTGTGTGTGTGTGTGTGTGTGTGTGTGGATTTGTTCAGCCTGAGAGAATAGACCCTCCAGACCCCAGTAAGCCAGACTATGACATCAGAGCTGACGTTTGGAGTCTCGGCATCTCTCTGGTATGTCCTTCTTTCTCTTCATGAAATAATTAACATCTTACACACAACAGGCCAAAGATAAGGAAGTCCGTGATTCGTAATGTTTCATAAATATTTCGTTATTAATTCACCAGGGGCGGCGTAGTGGTTAGCTGTATACGGGCGCACTCCTCTTGTCTGTTTTCCTTTTTTAACCACATTTAATATCTGACCTGCTTTGGCTGGCAGAGAGAGAGAGGGAGGAAGGGCGAATGAAACAGGAGACACAGAAACTGCTAAACTAATTTGGACATAAGCATTTGAGATACAGAGATTACCCAGTTCTCTTTAACTAAATAGTTTTAGTTATTTTAATAGACGTTTCTACAAGCAAGCAACAGTTTCTTGGTTCATCTACATGGCGAGTTCAGGTCAAACCAGGACTTGCTTTTCTAGGAACAATACTTAAAGCATGTTGTTCCCATGAACCTTCAGCGTGTGGAATACTTGAAAATCCAGCGATAACTCGTTGCCAGCTCGTGGAAGAGGCGGATCTGTCTGCCGAACAGTGGACATTATCATTCACAAACACCACCTGCACATAACATTAGCTCACCTGGGAGTAAATAACTGCTTTTCCACCAAAGCAGTTCTGCAGCTAAGTTTCAGAGCCCAATTTTGAACCAGTTCTTTGTTTTCAGACGGCCAAAGCTCCTGCCCTCAGACTGAAAAATCGGTTCCATGGCAGCACATGGACACTTTGCTGGACCACATAAGAAACTTACCTAAGGGGCTGGGACGGGGATCATCAGGGACAAGGGGAAAGTAGAGACGTCTGTAGACGTATACAGTGACGTAATGATGTGACTCTCTAGCCCATGGAAAAACAAAGCCAGTTCTTAGGAGGTTCACTATTGAACCAGCACCAGACATGAACTAGCACCTGGTTCACTTTGGTGGAAAAGGGGGCAATTGTCACATCCCCTGTACAGTCCTGAACTCCCTCCAAGCCATTTCCATATTCTTTGGGCCATTAAAGGAGCTCCTGGGAGGCCGGCGTTTCAGACATGAAGCAGGAAGTCCGATCACAGCTCTTGTTCTCATTAACTCTCATAATGGTGTTAAAAGTCCCGGTTTGACTTGAACGTCCCTCATATACTACAGCTTCTACTACTGGTGATCATCAGTATCGATGTCTTATTGTCCGTGTGTTCCTCCTATGTGTCTTGCAGGTGGAGCTTGCCACTGGACAGTTCCCGTATAAGAACTGCAAAACAGACTTCGAGGTGCTGACCAAAGTGCTACAGGAGGACCCTCCTCTTCTGCCTCTCAGCATGGGCTTCTCGCTCGACTTCCAGTCCTTTGTTAAAGACTGGTACACTCGCATACACGCATCCACGCGTAGGGTTCGATCTGAACGATCAGGACACGTCCAGCGTACTAACTGTGTACTGTTTTTCTCTTTGTCCTTGCAGCCTCACAAAGGATCACAGAAAAAGGCCAAAATACCACAAGCTGCTTGTAAGTGTCTCACGAATGAGAATTTTCCTCACACTCATAATAATGTACAGTCTTGTGCAAAAGTTTAGGCACCCCTTGATAAATAACAGATTTTGGTGATTTTTTTTTTTTTAAAGATTGGAAATGGAAAAAATGCACAATATTTTCAGCAAACATTGATGCATAGTTACTTGTTTTGTCATTTGAACAAAAATTTATAAATAAAACATTATTGTGGCACTGTGCAAAAGTCCTGGCACCCTACATAATCAATCTTGTTTGTGCACTGTGTACGCAAGTGTGTGCACAAGGTTTGAAGAGTCAAAGTGTTTGTAAAGCTTTGAAATCGGCATTTACTAATGACAGCTGTTGCCATGCATCAGATCTAACGAGCTGATTAAGGTCTGAAACCTTGTAAAAAAAGATTCTGAGACTCTGGAACTCTTAGGGCGCCCAAACTTTTGCACAGTGCCATAACAATGTTATGTTAGTAATATTTTGTAATTTTTGTTCAATCTATGGCATAAGGAGTAAATATTGTGCATTTTTTTTTCCATTTTCATGGGAGACTGTGTTAACATCTTTTCAAAAAAAAAAAATTTCACCAAAATCTGTTATTTATCAAGGGGTGCCTAAACTTTTGCACAAGACTGTAAATAAAATCGTATGAGAATGTTGCGTGTGTCATCTTTCTCTGAAAACTGGTCCGACCAGTCCCAGATTATAATTATAGTGTCTGTACGTGTATACATATATATACCTCCCCTCACCGTTTCCCCTCACGCGGTGTTCAGGAACACAGTTTCATCCGGCGCTACGAGGTGCTGGAGGTGGACGTAGCAGGCTGGTTCCAGACGGTGATGGAGCGCACGGAGTCTCCGCGCAGCAGCCAGTGCTACAGCCAACACCAGCTCCACTCGCTGTTCAGCAGGTAGCCGCACACGCAGGGGCGGACGGACGAAGAGACGGACGGACGGACGAGACGAGAGCGCGGAAGGATATGTGTGTGTGTGTGTGTGTGAGAGAGAAAAAGGGGAGTGGGGACAGAGGCTGGTTTTTAAGACAGATGAAAGTAAAGATGACTGACAGACGGACACGGGCAAGTGTGTTGTAAATTTTTGAAACCTATTTATAATGATTATTTTTTATTCTTTTCTCTTTTTTCTTTCTTTCTTTCTTTTCATCCACCACTCTGGGACAGACGTTAGCCTTAGGAGTCGCTAGTCGTGCACGTTCACACGTTTAGTGTCATACACATTCACTACCGTTATAAGCTATAGAGCACTGTACAGTGTAAAGCGACAGCTGTGAATATCATCACGTATTGACGTTTTTTTTTCTCTCGAATCAGTGTAAGCCATATGGCTGCGCGGTGCGTGTAGCCGCCCTGCATAGTGTGTGTACAGTTTTGTGTTCGTACTGATACTGTGTCCTTTACCACGGTCATTAGCGCCACATCCTGCATTAGGCCCCTTACTCAGGGACTGAACAGAGTAGTCGAACAACACTGAGCCAAGGTGTGCATGTATGTATGTGTATGTGTGTGCGCGTGTGTGAGGTTGCGCGTGTAACAAGTGCGCATGCGTGTATATGTTTCGTGCATTCGTATGTAGTCTTATTAGATAAATGAGAAATGTAATATATGTGAGAGTCCTCCATTTCCTGGACAGATCGTATGTCCATGGCTGTTTAATAACTCAAGGAGAACAGATAGCGCGTTTATCCATCAAATAACCGATTTAACGCACGGATAGAAAATAAGGACTTGTTAGAAGTAGTGCTTCAAAGTGATCGGTTTTAAACCTTTGCCGATGCGAAGTTGTTTTGGTGTAAAGACAAAATAAGAATTAAAAAAAAAAATTAGTTTAGCATTTAATCTAGATTCTACTTTTTTTATTATTATTATTATTATTATTATTATTATACACACCTCAGGAGAGTTATAGGTATGCAAGATGAAGCGGGAGAAATATGGAAAAGGGAATTTGTTTAGCTGATGACGATGATGCTTTATTAGAAGCGTTCCTGGTTTTTTACCGAATTTTGCGACCAGTATCCAGACCCCGTCTAAGGAGTTGTTCCATCACAACGCCATCAAGACACCGTTGGAAGCGTTAGGGTAATCATCCAGTCATTGCTTCTCAAAGTTCACAGAGGTCAAGGTCGGACCGGACCTCACAATGTGGCATGGTTCCGTCCAGGCGTCACCATGCTTTTCTGATAAAGGTTTCAGGAACCTCTTTTGGAATGGAGTGTAAAAGTGACGATACTTTCCCCCAAAGAAGGTAAGGGAAGAAGATAGAGACAAGTCGGAACGAAAACTATGAATAAATTCCTTCTGACAGCCAACGGAACATGTTTGGTTTTGTCGCCGTCCATCTCCATCCTTTTTTTTAATCAGCGTCATTTCTTAGTTTCCATTATGTTACCTCGTTCCATTCACTTTCTGCTTGTTATTTTCACTGAACCAAAGCGTTTTCGTTTTTTTTTTTCCCCTTTCTTTTTTTTCTTCCCCCTTCCTTCCTTATAATCCCATGTCAGCAGTCCACAGCTTGCAGATCAGCCACATTTCCCAGAACCAAAGCCGTAGCTGAGAAGCCAAATCCGTGCACGAGCGAAAAGAGACAGAGAGGGAGCGAAGAAAGAAAGTGGGGTACGGAGAAACGGGACACGGTACGTCGACAGAAGGATCAGTACGAGTAGACATGTGAAAGGAAAGGAATGTCAAGGATGTTGGGAATGTACTCTAGGAATGGAGAGATGGGAAAGGAACGTGTGACTGGAGGACTGATGGTTGGTTTTCTGAGTGTGGTTTTGAGCTTAGTGTTTTTACTGACTGCTGGACATCGCAGAAAAGCTTTCCACAGTATCAAACCAATATACCTGTTTTTTATTTTTGTTTTTATTTGTTTTATTGCTAGGAACGATTGTCTTCTTTTTATCATTCATTATTGTTGAGTTTTTTTTTTATGATGAATATATTTATTTATTATTACTGCTGCTACTTGCTTTTGCTTTAGATGCTGCTGTCGATATATATATATTTTTTTATTTCTTCCTTCCCCCCCCCCTGTTCTGGTTCCCCAAAGGACAATAATAGTTTTTGTTAGTTTTTTTTTTCCCCCTATTACTTAGTTTTTCTCCCAAAACCAAAAAAAAAAAAAAAAAGTGAAACGTTGCAATGTCTATACGTTAACCAAATATACATGCAAGACTGAACGAGAAGACGTAAGATTGCATTAAGGAGTTTTTTTTTCTTAAACATATATATATATATATATATATATAGTTTTAGAAATTTCCAGTCACTTCAGAATGATGCAAACACAGTGTTTCAGTTTCCTAGCTAATTATTGGTAGAACAAGTATTAAAGGTGCGAGTGGTCATGTTTATATAAGAGCTCAATTTCAGCAGTTAGCTGTAACCATGTACTTAGGTGTGATTTGTGTTAGCTTGTGTCAGTCTGTTCCGTCCTGTGGTGGATGTAGCGTTTTTTGAAATTTCCCTGTTTTTTTTTATTTATTTATTATTATTATTATTATTATTTTCCTGTTGAAAGGAGGCTTTACGGTTTTAAAAACTGCCCAACGGGCTTCACACTTTTCCACCAGTCTGCCATCTTTGCTCAGCATATCCTACACACTATAAACTATAATCGCGCGTACAATCCCCGAACCTCGCCGGCTTGCCCTGCATGATCACGTCGTGTCAGTCAGTCAGTCAGTCAGTCGCTTGCTCTGTAGATCCTGTGACTGAAGGTTTCATCCTGAAGCAGATTAATGCTGAGTCATCGCGGAGATCCTGACACTTCGGTGCGGCTTGCGCAGCCACCGGGCTTGCTAGATTTCACATACGGGTAAGAGAGATGTGTGAAACAGCCTCAGCCACGTTTACATTTCCACACACGTAACCAGCACAAGCAGTTACAGACTATACAAGCATTCACAGAGTGCGTTTACATGCATACTCATAATCCGATTATCCAGGTGCGTAAACGTGCTCTATTTTAAATCGTATAATATACATTTCAAGAAACTTGCCAGTCACTTGCTGATGGCATGTAGATTTCATCTTAGTAATCAGATTATGTAAAGCATGCATCAGAAGTTAAGGAAAAAATTGATTCAGTGACATATCATGATTCTTTGGTACAAATCGCGCCATGCCTCTGTAATCCTACAGGTGGCGCACTCTAAATTATGTATAGGCAGCCCAAATCCTGAGTCGTTTGTGAATGATACACCTGAAATAAGTGCTGCTTGGCACAAATGTAACTTTTTCATTTAATTAAATTTGACATTTCTTTTGTATACTCTTGTATTTAAAGTTTTGATTATTATTTTTTAAGTATAGTTCAATGTTTTAAAATTGTAATGACATTAAAAAAAAACAATTGTATTGCAAATTCATATATTTATAAAAATGTAATAAAAATAATTGAAGAATCGCAATAATACTAATCAAATCAGCACATGAGTATATATACATGATGATATCGTATCAGGTGGTACCTGCTCCTTAATACCTATACTGTTAACATATGTAATGTTTAATTTTTCTAGATTTGTGACTGAAATTTTAATTTGCACTGATTGCTTTCTTGATAATCTGCTTTTTTTTTACTTTTAAAGCTGAGCACCATCTGTCCATTTATCTCCAATTACTGTGAGGTACAGAAGTTATAATCTTGCCTTTTCATCAAAGATAGTTATCGAGTAAGATTTAACTGATTTCGTTTTGATTCGACTGGTTTTATTACCCCATGAAAAAATTCTGTGAAAGCAAATTTTGACATTTGAAATTCATGGTAATGTCGTTAAATACTGCATTGTCGATTAGACAATAAAATTTTCCAAATGCTAATTTAACACTAATAAGATAAGATAAAAAAGAAAAATTACAAGATTTAAATTATTGAATGTGCTACGAGGAAAAAAATCCTAGTTAGCATTTTGGCAAAGCTAATTAGCAGAGCTGTGTAGTTAAATGATTATGCAATTTAATCAATATTTTGTCTTTTTTGTTGACAATTTCCCGTTTCTGAATCGATTCACGCTTTTAAAATTAATTATGTTAAACGTTAGACAAATTTGAAATGATTTTAAATGGGCAAATTTACCACAGCTTTTGCTGTAAACACAATCCTCTTCTGTAAGAGTAACAACGTTTCTCCTTCTTTGGAGTTCATGGGCGCTTTGTGCAATACTGCCACCTACTGTGAGGGAGTGTGGAGCAGGTGATGTATTGCAATAATGAAAAATATAAATCTGCACTCCACCTCTGATTTATAGCTCAGTTATTTTCGTTGAAATGCTCACAAGCTACCCGGTGTGTAAAGTAGTGACTTCCAGATTTCGAGTTTTGAAGTGATCAAACAGGAACGCGGGGAAAATGACTAATATCGAATGGATCCAGTGTTCGGGATCTAATTTATACGCCTTGCTATTAAAAATAATTTGTAGCAACTTGACTTAAAAAAAACAAACAAAAAAAAACAAAAACAAAGGATAACATTATCACGCTGTAAACATTGACACATGGTCTGATTATTTTGTCCATGTAAACGCACTCAGACTTATTTTCACGTTTAGAAATGTAAAGCTGTTCCATGCTATCTCTTGCCCTGTACCGTTAATACACACACACACACACACACACACACACACACACACACACACACACACACACACATACATCTAAGGAAAGGTCACGTTCTGAGTGTTAATGTTCCAGTTTCCCAGCTGTACCTCTCTTCTTTTTGCTGACACTTTTATTCGTGTAATGTCAGGATTGTCATTTTTTTTATTTATTTTTTTTATTATTATTATTTTTTTTATTGTCAGTGCTGTGAGCATGTGTGCGCACATTTTTCATTTCCGATGAGCAGTACATGACCTCAGCCTCAGTGGAACGAGAAGCAGAGATCACACCAGTGCCACTGCTTTGATAGAATCTGTGTGTGTGTGTGTGTGTGTGTGTGTGTGTGTGTGTGTGTGTGTGTGTGTGTGTGTGTGTGGCATGTCCTCATTCAGCGCTGTACAATTGGTATTTTTTCCCCGTATCTATAAGTAAACCAAATATTCACTATGCAGTCAGTCAGTCAGCTTGTTCAAGCCCTAAACCTCCTGTATATACACACAGACACACACAGAGACAGACAAACACACACACTGTGGTGAAATTTCCTTTTGTTGCTTTTGTGATGGACTTCTTTGCCTTCAACTAGAGGAGAGAATTAAAGATAGAAAGAGAAGTGTTTCTTCTTTTCTGTTTGATTCATGTGTGTGAATGAGCTGACATATTTAAGGATTGTATCGGGGTGGAGAAAGGGGCGGGGCTTGGGTGGGTGTATGGACATTACGGGGCGGGGCTTAGACCAGGGATCAGTTTGTCCAATGCTGTAAAGTGTATCAATTGCATGTTATCTCAGATGTAACTGCCATTGATTTGACTTATTGACGGGATGGGAGGGAACAGGGGCATAAAACTATCTTTATTTATGATTTTTACATATTATATATATATATATAAAATTATATATTCTGTACCAATTTGTTTTTTTTTGCATTGTTCTTTTTTTTTTTTTTTTTTTTACAAAAAGACACACTTTTTGCTTTGTTCTCTTACCTTGTTTGAATTGATTTGCAAAATGACGTTTTTACTTTTATTGTCGCTTATTTTCAGGCTGTTTTTTATTTTTATTTTTTGGTCATTGTCGTTTATGTTTGTCGGTTTAAGATCACCGTCACCGTGCTTTTTCCTGCGTACCATTTTTTCATGCGAGTGCAGGACGGATTGGTTTAGTATTTTATGCATTTAGAAAACCAAAACGTTTCTCACGGTCGCTATGTTGTAAGGTGAAGATCTTCAGGGTTTAGTCTCGCACCAAACTGAACAAAGACATCATGATGGTCTTATAGAAGACAGCGCATGATGACGGACAGCTCGACTTCTTTCAGAAACATCATGTCAAAGTTGTGTCGTTTTCTTTTGAAGTCGAGCAACTCGTTCGTCACCTGGTTTTTACCCTGATTTTTCTTTCTTTTCTTTTTTTTTTTTTTTAAACTGTCTCTAGACAATTATGCCATGTGTGTACTTGTGTGTTCTCTGGTCCTTATTAGGTTCCTTCATGCTGTATAGAGTTAAATGTCACCGTTCCAAGCTGCTGTTGCTTTCAGACTAATGGAATGTATCGTTTTAATATCAAAATTTCCATCTGAATTCCATCTCAGATTCAGTCTGCTGTCTACAGTAGGACGTGTCAGTGATCATCCCAAATTTATACCATTACACCGATAGAACTGTTAGGATTCCTTTTTTTTTTTTTTTCTCGTGCCAACAGCTGTAATTAGGCTGCTTTATTCTTATGCTTTAGAAACGTCCGAAAATCATCCGTCTGATGAGATTTATTTCGGTTTAACTTAAAACACGTGCTGTAGTAAATGATAGAAGTCTAAAATTTCACAAAGCCCTGTTTATGGAAAAAAGAAAAACCCATTACAGCATTATACATGTTTTTGTGTTTCTCTCCATCCCGCCCCCCTCTTATTCTCATTTTGTCACTATTTCAAATGAATTCAATGCCATTATATTGTGAATACCTCAGGATTTTTTTGAGAAGAAAAAAAAAACATTTAAGAACTTAAAAGACAAATAAATCCAAAAACCTACACACCTGTTGTTGTGTTCTCATTGATTTTTAATTTTTTTTTTTTAATCCAAATTGGACAATACAGGTAGTCCTCGACTTAAGAACATTCGAGTTACGAATTTCTGCAGATACGAATGGACCACGGTTCTACTTCTGGTTCAATCACGGAAGTAACTCGCGTGCATTGTACAAAAAATAGACACCACAATGCACCAGATACCAATATTTACAATTATATTCAATATTTTCAGTGTGTAAGTAAATGTATAAAATGTGGTATATTGTGTGGGAAATTAGTCGGTTTCAGTGAATCAGTCAGATGAATAATCCTAATTTTGGAAAATCCACAACCAAACAGAGTTTACAGTCCAATATGGTGGAAAACAGCTCTAAGACGAATGGCGTGCAGGATTCCCCTCGCAATTTAAAGGATCAGAGACGCTTTTTCTGGCCACATGATGGCAGTGTGAGGAAAGGGGGCAGGTTTTTGTCAAGTGGATTGCATTGTTTTACATTGTATATTCGTGTCAAAAGCGTACAAGACTCACTTTGTCAGACTTACGAGCATGCTCCTCAGGGACTACCTGTATTAAAATCTGTGCTTACAGAGAAGCTCTACTGTCCTGCTCCTCAGGTGCTTTTCTTTATTTGAAATTAGATCGTTTTATTCGTATTTCAGATGGCATTTTTCATGACACTTTTTCTTTGCGCTCATCTGAAGTTAGCAGTCTATCAGAATCAGCCCAGGACCATCGCTGCACTAAAGGAAGAAATTATCTCTGCATGTTAGCATTAGTTCTAGCAGTAATTTATACTTTTAGATATAAAAAATTAATCGCTTTTTTCTTTTCTTTCCATTTTGAACACATTTTAAACACACTAATGATTCTAGTTCTCAACACTTTAAATAGATAAAGTTATATTTCAGTTATCTCAGGTTGCTTTATCGGTGAAAACAAGAATTCTGACAGTTCAGCATTAATTATTATTTATTCTTCTGCATTTATGGTGGTTCATTTTTTCGCAGTTTTTTCATCCATGACATTACTTTATACAGTAATGCAAAAATGTTAAAATAATAAATAATTATCTAAAATAATCAGTGCAAAATTCTAAAGCAGTCTACATCAGGAAACTATAATCTATCACTGTTTTGTTTAGTTTGAACAAGTAACTTTTTAAAGTCAATAGTAAAACAAAGAAATAAAAAAAATATTGGCAGCTTGAATATAAGAATAAACTGTTTGAACAGATAAAATGAAAATGCATTATTTTAGCCTTTAGTCGTTAAAATGAGCATAAGGGAAATCTCTAAGACTAACAGGATTTCTAACTACTGAAAAGTCAGCAGGATATAATGACATTTTTGCATGAACAACAAAGTGCAACCATTAAAGATTCTTGGACACACAAAGCAGCTTTTGGACACAAAAGTTCTTGGACACACAAAGCAGCTTGACTTCAACCTTATACTTTTCATTCCTCATTACATATCCTGGGCATCTAATGTAAACACTCCCTATATTTCACTTTACACACTCAGTTGCTTATGTTTCATTGTTTCACTATTTAAAAAGTATATTATGTAATATTTATTACTGGATAATCCCATAACTTTGATATCATCTCAAGGCAGTTGGTCGAGTTTTTATCTTAAGTTTCCCCTATTAAGGCAAGACACTACAGGTAAAAAGTGGCAATCTTTTTCACAAAACATGTTACAATTTTTTGATATATTGCATCTTAACATGCCTTCTTTTAAACTGTAGCAATAAAAAAATTAAAAACTCAAAACAGCAAAATATTTATCACTGTTTTTGACCATTTGTAACCACTATTATCACTTTTCGAACATCAATATCATTTATGTGAAAGCTAGCAAATATGAGGAAGGCTTAAACTATGACATGTTATATACACACTGCCTAGGTGTAAAAAAAACAAAACAAAACAGCATTGATAACTTATTTAGAATATTTTACTATTGACCTGTAAGTTTTTGCCTTATCAAACTTTCAAGAACTATAAATAACTATGAGTCATATTAACAAAGTCAATTGATGTCGGGTTTAAATGTTCACTTAATCCAACTATATTGACTAATGTGCATCCAATTCATGGCTAAAAATAAGTACAGAGGTACCTCGGCATACGATTTTTCGCCTTGAGAACTTATCAACTTGAGAACTGTCTCAGCATATGAGTAAACAAACCAAGCCGAACCGAACCGAACATTGGTTAAGTTGCGCATATACTTTATTTACATGTTTTTTTATATATGCAAATATGATTATAGTATTGGAAACTGGTAATATTTTTGGATGGCTGGAATGGATTATCTGCATTCACATTATTGTGCGTTCCACAATATGAAACTTCGCCTTAAGAACTCGCATCCGGGATGGATTGATCCGCATGCCGAGGTACCACTGTAACCGCAAATTAGTGTAATTTTAATTATAGCATGTTGCTAAATGGTTAAACAATTTTACTATTAAATTAAATGCTGAACATGTTTTGTTTCTGAATTATGCCAGCTAACAACCGAAACATGTTTATTAAGTGTTGTGCATGTTGATCATTGTTAACTGAATTTACTCATTCATGGTGTGAATACTGGTTAATTAAAGTTAAAACACTCATTAATGTTACTTTTGAGAACCTTAATTTTGCCTAGGGCACCTTTAAAGCAGTTTTGCTGTGTTAATACCCTTCAAAAACGACCAGTTCCTCTTTTCTACACTCACTAGTTCTAGCAGTGTTTCTTACCTCTGTGAATTCTTCACCACAAATTCACACTCATACATTCACACCTGTCCAGACACTTACTGTCCTCTGGCACTTTTAGTCATCATACCAGAACAAGCAGATGTCACACAGTTTATACTGACCATTAGTCAGCTTGTCTCTATGGGAGAAAACAAACAAAAAGCAAAAAAAAGAGAGTGAGAGCCCTTTAACACTCAACTCCCATGATGTGCAATGTTTTCCCACAACACAACCAGAGCAGCTCAAGTCACTGTTTTCCTTTTTCCTTTTTTTTTTTCTCATTTTGGCTTCAGTGGTATCCCAGTATTTTTGAGCAGTTATCTTTGGTTCTCTGTCTTCGTCCTTGACTCCTCTCTGTCAGTCGGACGTCTCTACTATTCCATGATGACAGGATGCCATGTCACTTCGTGTCAGCAGTCGGAAAGCTCGGAGCACGTGTTGGACTCGCTGGGGTTCTTCCTCCGCTGACGTACTGATTTCTCATCATCCTGCACACATACATAGTATTCATACATTGTAAGGATTAATAATAAAAAAGCAAGATTAATTTTTGGATTTAGGTTAAACCTAGTCAGATGCAGCTTTTACATTTTGTGTGTCTGTATGTCAACTCACTGAATGAAAAATATCATTTGCTCCCCAATCTCCAGGTGAGTGGTCTTCAGGGTCATCAGCTTCGTCCTCGTCTTCCTCACCTTCCTCTTCTCTCACCGTGTCCATCCCGTCTTCCTCATACTCTGTCAGTCCATCTGACTCCTCTGCTACAATCACACGCGCAAAATCAGTATGTAGAAAATCAATACATTCCAGCATTAAACATATAAAGAAGTAAATAGTAAGTATGAAATATATGATGTCATAACAGCCTTTTACTTAATGATGTAAATCATGTTTTAATGGCAGTGAAAAAGAAAAGTTGAAGTTCAAATTAATTTACCATCAGCAGCGACATAGCTGTGCACTGGCTCAATCCTGGACACAATCTCAGCCAGATCAGTGAAGTCTGCACCGGGACATGTGCAGCTCTACAATACAACAACAACAACAACAAAAGATGATGCAGTTCTACACAATAACTAAAGAGCTCTTCTTCCAAAACTGAACTTTGATGCTGGTTAAGCAGCAGTGACTTCACATTACTCTTCGCAAAGGTAGAACCTGCGCCTTACCAAGGGTTAGGGGAGAAACCTGGCAAATGACCAAACTGGGAGAAACCAGATTAGGATAAAATCCTAGATTTAAACCTTTATGAATTAAGTGTTGGTCCAGAATGAGTTCTTCCTCCCAGACATGACTACTTTTGTATTATTAATTTATTTAATGGTACAAGGTGGTAGGATTCTCGTCTGCAATGTGGAAGGCTTGGGTTCGATTCCCACCCAATGCCCAAATGCCAGCCACTGGGTGCAGTTTCTGTCCCAATCTGCTGTAGCGACCCCTTGCCAGGAGGTCAAAAAACTTATTTAATTGTACTCTAAAGAAACTCACATCAGTCTTCTTGCTGTCTGTGTAGTCAGCTGAGCGGTGGTCTTTCAGCATGTTCTCTATGATGTCACCACGTGCCCAGCCAGTGAACAGCAATTTCCCATGTTGGTAGCCCACATCCTGTGCATGGAAAACATGTGTGTGTATTAAATTTTTTTTTAAATATTATTACTAAAGCTGTGAATCCTGCAATTTTTGGAAATGTGAACTTTGCACATTTTCGATTCGCTTCAATAGTGCTTATGTTTAGTGTCTGAATTGTCTCAAACAGATACAATATTAAAAATACTAAACTTGCGTAAGAAGGATTAAAAAACTGTCTAACCTGTTTTGTCAATTATAAAATTGCCGTGTTTCAAACAAAGCTATAATCCCTTTTGCCTTTTAAACAACTTCTCTATACTCCAGTCAAGTACGTGGCAGTACAAGTGTGCTTTTTGTTATATGCAAAAGCTGTGGTATACATAGTTTTAAGGAATGGGTCAATTTTAGGCCATTGAATTGTTGTAAGATTACTTAAATTATTAAGAAGTGTGACTCAATTCGGAATCAAAAACTGATCCATCGAATCAATAAATTTAATCGACCAACAAAAGTTTGATTTAAGTGTCTTTAGGTAAACGACCTTAAATCACACACAATGTTGAGTTCTTTATTATCTAAAATAAACTTTGTGTGAATTCTGACATTGTAGAGCATTTACACATATAATAAAATAGCTATAATTTAAACAAATTTTAATGGGGTTTTCAGGTGTATTTGTCCGAGTTTAAGTTAACATACCAGCTTTGTTTTTTCACAGTCGGCCCATAGGAAGAGACGATATGCTACTTTGAAATTTAAATGGAAAACACCCTTTTTTATCATCAAAATCTTGAAACCTTGAAAACATCATTAGTTCATCTCAAAATTCAACAGATCTCACATCAGAAGAACACATCATGTTCTTGTTGAATCTCCCATTCCAGACTTACTACCACTTCTGGGAAGTCTTTCCAATAGATTTTAGAGTGTAGATTTGTGATCCTTCAGCTACAAGAGCCTTGGTATATAAATAAAGTTTACATGCATTAACAAGTGAGACAAATTATAGTGATGTGACTGAAAAAGACTCTCACATAGATTTCGTCAAATTTGCCGAAGTCCATGGTCTTGAAGCGGTCAATGGGTGGCCGGATGTACTCACAGTAGCCACTCTTTTTGACCAACTCCAGTTGCCGGACACACGACACATAAGCCAGACGTGACTGGATCTCAGCCATGTCAGGAACCTAACATAAGATTGATTACTGCTGTTAAAGTGTCATTAAAAAGGTACAGTTTAGATTACAGTTCAGCTATACAGTAGGTTTACAATTTAAAAATCAGGTCTCTCATAAAGTGTTCATTGAGATCATTCATCTCAGGATTAGCAACCAGTAAAACTAGTATAACTGCTCAGTCATTAATTTATTAAGCAGAAACATTGTCTGGGAATTTCAGGTGTCCATAAGTTTGATGTGAGTTAACAGTGAGTCAAATATACAGTATACAGCGTATCAAACTATGAGTGAGTTGGGCTCTTAATAAACGTGAACTATTAAATGAGTTTCTCTCCTTTATCTCCTCATCCTCACCTTAACTTTCTCCGCCCATGGGTTGATCCGTTTCCACAGCAACCACCACCCGGACAGATTGTCTCCATAGTTACACAGGTCGGTTTCGTCCTGGCTGCCCACGTCGATGGCGATGACGGTTTTGGCTCCAATATTGCGGGCGATGTCCGCTATGGGCCGTTACAATCAAACGCGCAAACACACACACAAAAAAAAAAAACATATCCGGGAGGGTGGCAGGAGGGAGCAAACCTCAGGGTTATTATTTGGTGACAAAGTAGCAGGTTTGACCTTTCTTATTTTTAAACATGCAAACACAACCAGAAAACTGCATTCAACCAATGTTTTTTAAACCAACTTTTTATTAAATTTCATGCTGATTTCAAGATATGTATATATTTTTGTATACGATTTAGTTAATGCAGCTTACTGATGTGGTTTGAGCCTGAGAGAGTCAAGACTGGGAAAGGGCAAAAACCGTTATAGGCTCAGGTAAAATGTGATCAAGTCTTGTTACCGATATGTACAAAGCATTTCGATTAATGCCTGGCATGCTGCAATCAGATTCAAATCCATCCTGACTGCGTTGTATTGCGATCATCTTAAACTAAGCATGGAAAGTGTGACTGTAATGGTAAATCTCAAATGAAGCTCAAGATACAGACAACATGAGGGTTAAATGTAATTTCAGTCCTAATCTTCCCAGTCAATGAGTGTTTCACGCCCAGTATTAAATTTTACGGCCCCTCTGTTGACATTGGGGGGAAAAACGTTCCGTGGCCACAGCTTACTAAAGCGTGGGAACAACATACTATGTTGCGGTGGAAACAAAAGGCGTTTAAACAAAAGAGTATAATGCGTGGTCACGAGATACTACAGTATATTGTGACCACAATGTGATAACCTCATAGCATTTAGCCCTTTTCTAATAAAATTTGAATTTATATCGTTTATCATGCAAACAGTACATACACACAGCATTTATACTGACACACAGCATTACTCCAAAATGCTCGCTCTCTTTATCACACATTCTTAAGTCATGGCCACAAAATAGTATCTTGTGGTAATTTATTAAACTATTTTGTTAGCACACCTTACTAAGTCGTGGCCACAACATAATATCTCGTTCTCACGCGTTAGTAAGTCATGGCCATGACATGCTATCTTTTTCCCAGGCCTTAGTAAGTCATGGCCACAGAATGTTTCTCCCCCACCAATATCACCAGAGGGGTGCCATAAATAAAAATATATATATAATATAACAAATATATGTCCCACAAACATCATCATTTTCATATGGTATGTAGCATTCAATTCTGTCTGGTGTAGGTTTTTTAATAATAATAATTTACCTTTTATTGATTGTGGCCCAATTATAAACCAGACAGAAAGACTGACATCAGCATTTGGTTTATGATTTTGTTCAGAGAATTTTGAAGGAATTTCGGATTGCATTTATACAATCAATCAAACAGATTTTTTGTTTTCTTTTTTCCAAATATTATATAATTATCAATTTAAATGACACACACACACACACTACTTACCCACAAACCAGACATGGACCAAGTTTCCCGAAACCATGAAAGTGCGCCAACGTCATCAAAACACTTCTAAGGCCAATCTGATATCATGTGATATTAAGGCTAGAGCGGTTTTGCAGGAAACTAGGCCCACGTCCTTTTACAACCCACAACTCATTGGATCAGCAGACCGCGTCATGTCTTTCCAGTGGCCCGGCTAATAGAGGTCGTCCCTGGGCGAGGCTCTACTTGCCTGGTAGGTTGTTGATGTAGCCGCCGTCCATGAGCAGGTTGCCATCTTTGGGGTCGCAGAGGGGCGGCAGGTACCCGGAGAGGGTCATGCTCGCCCGCACATAGCGCCACAGAGAGCCTGCCACATGGGGGGAGGGAGGGAGGAGGAATATAGCCTCTTAATAACCTCGGAATAATCACTTATGTCTACGGAAAAGTCCAGGAAACACTGCCAGCGGCAGAGGTTAGCGATGCGCAGCCCAGCGGGGGAAGGCGCAATGATGGGCACCCCGTGGATGGTGTGTGGGAGCCATGGATAATCCCACATCAGGTATCTATATGTGATTTCTGTGTTGTGTTAGCAGTTAGACTTTGACTTAAAAACATACAGCAGACCTCATCAAGTTCTCTCTGCCTCACACCGAGGCTGTTTTTTATGTATTTGTTTTTTAATTATATAGATATGAGCAGACATTTATGAATATGATGTTTTTTTTAGACATTCATTTTACAAATGCTAATTAGCTTGCTAACCTGATACATTTCCTAACATGCGTTTTAAACCATGTACATACAGAAATGTGTAAATTCTGACAGGAATTCTGAGGTTCATTAGCTAACAGGAGATAACCTGACAGGATTTGTGATCAAATATTTGAGATATATTTATAAAAGTTCATAATATAACATATTTTTGCTGAATGGTGGTACTGATAAACAGGACTTTAGGAGATCCTTTTCCAGATATTTTCATAAATGTTCATAAGGTTACTTTCTATACTAGATATCTAGCTAAAATGAGCTAATCTGCCAAGAACTATGAATAAATTTTAAGTTTTCTTTATTATTGTTGAATGGTGTTAATGATAACTCTGGCTAGCTTAATAAACAGAATTGACAGGATTTTGGGGAATTTTATAGACATATTCACAAATTTCACAATCATCAGCCAGATGGTTAAAGTAAGCTAACCTGGTAGCATGGTTAGCTTACACAGGCAGATCCTAAGCTATCTTCATGATTGTTTGTAATCTCTACAAGCCAGCTAAATAATAGCAAAGCTGACAGGACGTCTGAAGAAATTTAAACATCATATTCAAAATCCTACATTCTGTCTAGCTAACATATGCTAACTTATATTTCACCATGGTAAATACGCCACAGTTCTCTGTTCTGACTGGGCAGGTGTCGATTTCGTTTCCATACTAGCTAAAAGAATAATTCCAGCTGACATAGCAATGCACAATTCCAATTTATATTAATGAACATCTTCAAAATATCATATAGGTA
The DNA here is from genome assembly GCA_011419295.1 of Clarias macrocephalus. Classification (NCBI taxonomy): domain Eukaryota; kingdom Metazoa; phylum Chordata; class Actinopteri; order Siluriformes; family Clariidae; genus Clarias; species Clarias macrocephalus. Next base: position 78,292 of record JAAGKR010000174.1, on the reverse strand, counting down.
AGGGAATATTTATTTAGCATTTATGTAAGCTTTAATAGGGCAAGGTAAAGTTGTTCTATGCTATGCTAAGTGATAACAGGAACTAACTTGTTTTTCAGACAATCCACAACATTACAGTAACTGTTACTAATAGAAAAGCAGAAAAGTAATTAATTATATGAGTGAATATAATATTAAGAAGTGGAATAAATAGGATTAAAACATTTTGGGGAATGCTGCATGACAAAATCCTGTTATTAATTATTTTCACATGACAACACACACCACAGTGTTTTATTCCTCTTTTTTCTTTACTTTATGGTGGCAAGGTGGCTTAGTGGTCAGCACCGTTGCCTTCCACTTCCAGGGTCTGGAATTGATTCCTGATTCCTGGTCTGTCTGCATGGAGTTTGTACGTTCTCCTCGTGCTTGGTGGGTTTCCTCCGGGTACACCGGTTTCCTCCCACAGTCCAAATATTAGACTTACTGGCGTTTCCAAATTACCTTTAGTGTGTAAATGTGCATATAAATGTTCACGGTCATAAAAATGGGATTAAATACAATGGTCATCACTGGCCTCCACGGTACCTAGTTGGACTACAGAGGTTCCTAGTCGAATGGTTGGATGGATTCCGTACTTTATAAATATGCATCATATTCATTGCTACACTAGACAGCAAGCTAACTTTAGTTAAGTGGGTAGGATATCAGAGAAAACCTTACCTCTGACAGCAATCGTTTTGATGACAAAGTGCTCAGTCAAAAATATTTGAAGAGTGAAGTTTATATATACAGTCTGTTCATATCTATATTTTTATCATATTCGATATAGCTTAAATTAATTTATATTTAGTAGCCATGTAGACGCTGCTTTGCATCTGCACACTAATATTCCAGCAGAGAGCTTTGAGGAGTCAATAAGTTTTTAGAGTCAATATCAGTGAACAAGTCAGGTTCAGCCGGCCAGACTCGGCCTGCGGTGCTGAGCTCGACCAGCAGGGTGCAGGAGAGCTGTGGTAGCAACATGGGTTGGAAGGAGAGTTGGGGCACCACAGAGAAAGAGAATTCCAGAGATAGGTTTGATCTAGTCCCAGTGTGAGTACAAAGGGTAAAACATGCGCCAAGCAACAGAGCCATACTGTAAGTAAGACTCGCATACAAGTAAGACTATGAACTGCATGTGAACTGCATCTGTTAAGTAGCCATACATTTGGGAAACTACTTCTGTACTTTCTGATGTGCAGGGTGCAGAGTGCAATTAATAAGAACTAAACGTCCACATAAATCACAATATATAAGTAATACCAAGAAAAAACCTCAACCATGCAAACGACAGGCAGGGGTGGGAGTTACTGTAACTGAGTACATTTACTTTGTTACTGTACTTAAGTACATATTTCACATATCTGTACTTTACTTGAGCAGTTTCCTTAGCAGATACTTTTTACTTTTACTCCACTCAAAAGTATAACAAATTTGAAGTATTTGAAGTGGGCATTCTGCCACCTGTTGACTATTATGCGTAATTGCATGACTTGCCTTTCCTTCCAGACAAGCCTAATAGCCTAACAGGTGTTAGAAATCAGGAGCGAAGCCGGTTGCAGACATGACGAAAACATCATGGGCACAATCGGGAAGCAGAGAGGGAGTGAGCGAGAGAGAGAGTGTAAGAGAAAGAGATTTTTTTTTTTACTATGAAAAAGGCTAATGTGCGCTTATACAAGGATAGCACTTGGTACTAAAGTAAGTTTGAAGGTGAATATTTCTGTACTTTTAATCAGGTATACAAGTCAATGGAGGACTTCTACGTTTACTTGAGTAATATTTGCCCTAGGAAATCTCTACTTTTAATCAAGTACAGGATTTATGTACTTAAACCACCTCTGACTACAGGGTTGCGCAAGACAAACATAAGATTGAATGGAGAAGGCATACAGCAGAAGCTGCAAGATATTATTTGCATCCAAACAAAGGAAAGACAAGTACAGTACTGGCATTATTAAAGTAAGGCAGGTACAAATAAAATAGCATTCAGCAGTAAAATTTATACGTTTGATGCTTAATTTCTTGACACTTGTGTTCCATTAATAATTGTTTAAACATGTGGAATCTTGTAACAAAAAATGTTACAATGAACAATGAACGCCCCAAACATAAAACACTTTCCAGTGTAATAACTGAAGAAATTTGCATATTGAACTATAATCGGTTCTTAAATTTTATGACAAAACATTTCCATATCTTGCATCAGATTTGCCAAAAAGCTTTTACACTTTCTTTTTTACTTATAAAACACTAAAAATAATGCATTGACAGTCTCCCAACTTTGACCAATATGTACAGTTCATTTACTGTACACTAATCGTAACAACATTTCTGAGTCTAGGGTGATTCTAGGGATGCAGCCTAGTTATCTTAGCTATCGGCACTTTAAGAAAATGAAAGAGTATGTTGGGTTTCTGCAATAAAATCTAATCTGGAAAAAAAAAAAAAACATCTAAACTCACACCGATGGTTGTCATGTCAGCATGAACAATTTTTGTCCTTTAAGGATAGCGTTTATTCAGCTTGTTACAATCACAGGAAAAAGCGCAAAGCTTGCAGGTTAGGAATAACACATGCACACATGCCATACCTATACTTAGACAACTACAATCATGTACTTGGTAATCAGTGAACTACGCCTGGTGCAATTTTTGTTCAGGCTTGATGAGAAATTCCCTAAAATATGACAAAATTATGTTTTAACCATCAGCTTTTGTCCAAAATCTTTGGGCCAACTATTCCTTTAAAAAACCTTACATTATTGAAACTTGAATATCAATGCTCCCTCTCCATCTCATGTGGGACGCTTTAATATTTCCTTCCAAGCCATGGATTCCTGACGTCCACCTGGTCAATATGGGGTTAGTACAAAAACGAGGACAGGGTGAGTGAGCGGTCACCATGGAGGTTGTGGGTTGTTGTTGTTTTTTTGGAGGGGGGGGGGGGGGGCTCTTGTTTAGAGGGAGTTGGTGAGGGATTTCCAGAGGGAGATGGGGCGAGGGGTATATTATTGCTGACCTGGGACATTGTTTACATAGCAACCATCCACGAGGAGGTGGCCATCCTTGGGATCGCAGAGAGGAGGTAAATAAGGGGTGTAGGAGGCACTGGCTCTAACATAGCGCCACACACAGCCTGGCAAAAATGAAGATGGAGAGGGAATCAAAACCAAACTGCATTTGATCGATTGACAGAGAGAGAGTGAGAGATAGAGAGAGAGAGACCATAAAAGAAAGAAAGATAAGAGAAAGGAAGCAGAGAGACACAAAGGTAAAGACAAACATGCAACAAAATACACAAAGAAATGAGATATCAAATGCAGGATAATTATATGTAGTGTAGAACTGAGAAAAGGATGAATAAAAGAACGATACACAGGTCACACGCAAATAAGACAGAAGAAGAGCTAGAAAATTGCCACAAGTGATTTCTTTGTAACACATGAATCACTGTTTAAGCTAAGATTCCAATAATATACTTCTAGGGCTGAACGATTTATCGCAAAAAAAATCACCATCTTGATTAATGCATACATGCCATCTCACTGTCGGTGATTCACTTGCATGTATTTCCCTTCATTCAGATCACATTGCATTCACGTGCTTACTCAACAATAATCCCAGATCATTCAAATTCATCGGTCACACAGTGTAAGACATATCATTATTAATTCACCAATCAGACCAGAGATTAGCGAATGATTCAGTCACACGACACGATCACTTCTCTCATCTCGCTTCTTCATTAACGGCGTTCATCTGTCACTCACGTGACCTATAACAAGGAAGCAGACCTAAAAAGACTTTATTTGGTGGAGTACCAAAAAGACGCATAAACTCTCACTTGTGTGGTTAAACGATCACTTACTCACAATATCACACTGGCCCGTTCAATTCCAGCCAATCAGAGGCTGGAAGAGGGACAACACCAGCCGATCAGAAGCTGATTCTGATTACCTGTTTCTGATTGTTTCTTTTCAATGCGCTCTGTGTCCCCTCAGTGTGCTTGTGTCAAATCAATAATTTATTCTTCTGATGCGTTAGTTTATATTGTTATTATTTTAATCAGCATTTGGTAAATGGTTGACACACGTACACACTAAAAAAAAATATATATATATATATATATATATATATATATATATATATATACAGTGCCTTGCAAAAGTATTCACCCCCGAACATGTTTTGTTGCCTCACAACCAGAAAATAAAATGGATTGTTTGAAGGTTTGCATCATTTCATTTGCAGAACATGCCTACAACGTGATTTTTTTTTTTTTTTTTTGTGGAGCAAACAATAAAAAGGACATAATAACAGAAAACTTTAGAGTGCATAACTATTCACCCCCCTAAAGTCAGTACTTTGTAGAGCCACCTTCTGTGGCAATTACTTTGGATAAGTCTCTATCAGCTTGCAGCCTCTTGCCACTGAGATTTTTGCCCATTTCTCAAGGCAAAACTGCTCCAGCTCCTTCATGTTGGATGGTTTCCGCTTGTGACCAGCAAGTCTGGTCACAGATTCTCAATTGGATTGAGATCTGGGCTTTGACAAGGCCATTCCAACACATTAAAATGTTTCCCCTTAAATCACTCGAGTGTTGCTTTATGTTTTATGCAGTATGCTTCGGGGCACTGTACTGCTGAAAGGTGAACCTCCGTCCTAGTCTATATAGAATATCATTGTATTTAGCACCATCCATCTTTCCCTCGACTTGGATCAGTTTCCCAGTCCCTTTTACTGAAAGACATCGCCACAGCATGATGCTGCCACCATCCTGTTTCACTGTGGTGTTCATGGGGTGATGGGATGTATTGTTTTTTTTTTTTTTGGATTTTCCCCCAATTTTCTCCCTAATTTAGTCTTGTCCAATTCCTCCCCGTCACTAGGGGGCTCCCATATCAAGGCTACTACTACCACTCAGCCGAGAGGGCGAAGACTATCACGTGTTTCCTCCGAACCACGTGACGCCAGCCGATCGCATCTTTTCAAACCGCTTGCTCACGAACCGTTGGGGGCGGCGTAACACACTCTGAGGACAGCGCTATCTGCTCCTTCTGCTTTCGTGAGCTCATGGACGCCCCTGATTGGCTGTAGAGCCGTGATTAATGTGGGAGCACTAAGTACCTCCCATCCCTCCCCTTTAAGAGAGCTCGGCCAAAATTTTTGTCTCGTCTGACCAGAGCATCTCCATCCATATATTTGTGGAGTCATCAAACATGGATATATTTTTTTTATAACCCAACCCTGACGTGTTCTTCTCAACAACTTTGTCCCTGACTTGTTTGGAGAGCTTCTTGGTCTTCATGGTGTGATGCCATCTTGCTTACTGGTGTTGCAGCCTCTGGGGCCTTTCAGAAAAGGTGTGTTTATACTAACAGATCATGTGACACTTGCACACAGGTGGACTTCATTTCACTAATTATGTGAAACGAATGGTTATGACTATAACCTCTGTTCTCTGAAGGAGAGGAATGAGGTACAATACATATTGTGTGGTATATCACGCCCTCTCGTGTCCTGGCTGAAGCCACCTGCTTTTCACGCCTTAAAAGCAGTCAAACCTGTGGTGACGTAGGTGTAGCCCTGTCTATACCTATAAGTCCTCGTCACCATGGTTGACTCTCAGTTCGACAGCCGCTCTTCACCAAGCTAAGCTGAGAGGCATTGTACCTCATTCCTCTCCTTCAGGGAACAGAGGTTATAGTCATAACCATCCGTTCCCTTTCAGTCAATTCACTCGGTACAACACATATTGTATGGGGCATATATTCACGCCCCACTGAGCATCTACCAAAGTTACCAAAAAACCTGATAGCTACTCTACTGCCTCATGGACCCCGCAGAGAGGACACAATGAGCCACCGAGGGGGCCTTATGTCCAGACGGTAGAACCGGATAAAAGTGAGCGGTGAGGACCAACTCGCTGCCGCGCAGATATCACCCACGGATATCCCTTTGAACAGCGCCCATGATGTTGCCTTAGCTCTTGTTGAATGTGCTTTCATATCCTGAGGCAATGGGACACCCTTGCTGCTATAAGCTACTGTAATAGCCTCCACAATCCAATGGGAAAGCCACTGTTTAGACAGTGCTTTACCCTTTACTGGACTGGCAAAGCAGACTAACAGTTGATCACATACACGCATATTCACTGTACGGTCCATGTAGACACGTAGTGCACGTACAGGGCACAAATTATGCAATTTTCCCTGCTCCTCAGAAGCAAAAGGAGGGGGGCAGAAGCTATAAAGGTCAAAAACCATAGAGCTATAATCAGTGGAGACCACTTTAGGTACATAGGCCACGTTTGGCCGTAGAGTAACATTTAAACCATTAGCAGCAAACTGCTTACAAGATGGATGCAGACAAAGCGTGGAGATCACCCACTCGCTTAGCAGACGCTAAAGCAAAAAGGATGCTGTCTTATATGAAAGAATTTTCATATTTATAGACTCAACTGGCTCAAAAGGAGGGCCACAGAGGGCCACAAGCACTAACAATAAATCCTAAAACAGAACACTGGACCTCATAGTGGGTCACAGACGTTGTACCCCTCTTAAAAATGTGTTAGTACTGTCAGCGGTACTGTCAGCGGTACTGTAGTACTGTCAGCGGATGAGCACCCGTTGACACTCCATCAAAACCAACATGACAGGCTGATCTAGCCGCCAGGTATACTTTAATAGTAGAGAAGGAAACAGTTCTTGTAGAAAAGAAAAAACATCCACCATGGAGCACTGATATGGAAGAACATTACGTTCTTGACACCATTGCTCAAAAGCTTGCCACTTGTAAGCATATAAACCTCTAGTAGACAAGGCCCGAGCACTTTGAATTGTCTCCATCACATTCGGAGGAAGCCCTTTAGCTATAAGATTGGACCTGCCCTGCCTTGCTGAAGCACTCCCAGATCTGAGCTACCACCCATGGTGTAACATCCATTCCTTCACAAGCAGGCCACCTCTGGAGAGAAGGTCCGCCCCCAGATTCAGGACGACATTAACTCACAGATAGATTCGGGAAACATGGGCAAGCAGATTTTAACGGTTGTCGGTTCAGGAGGGAGAAAAAATCCCGCGAACCTCAATGGCTTTTGAGCAGGCTGTGGGGAGGGCCACTCTACCTCCAGCTTCTCGGTTGCTCGGGAAGACACTTCATTTTTGCTCTCTCCCGCCGAGCGGCTAACGCAGTAGCAGCGGCGCTCTGAGCAGACGGCAACATTTCATGCTCGTCCTCCGACAAGCCGTGCATTTCTAGACCAATGTCGAGCACGGTATCATCCTTGAAAGCATATATATATATATATATATATATATATATATGTAATTTTTTTCTAATTTTACTTCACCAACTTAGACTATTTTGCGCAGATCCATCACATAAAATCAAGATGAAAAAACATTGAATTCACAGTTTATATTGTAACAAAACATGACAAACGAATACTTTTACAAGGGACTGTATTCTTCAGTCTGATCAGAGACAGGCACGTAAAGTTGTAATTGGGATATAAATGAATGTGTTAGTTAATTAAACTTGCCACATTGATTCTAGCTGTTACATAGAGACTCAGAGAGAAACAGTGTGAAAGCACCAGAGAATTATACTAGACGTGTGTTAAGATTGAGCAATAAAACCTTTGACAACAATAAATTCAATACTGTAAACTGTGTTTTATTTCAAGCTTTATTTTAAGTACAAACTTTGTGACATTTACCTTATGCTGATAAAAATTATAATGCTATAAATAATGCATACGATGATGAAGTACTGTAGTTGGCTGAAAGTCCAAAAATCACAGGTGCTATCGCAATCGTGCAGCCCCAACTGCCGGTGTTAATTGTCAATTCAAGTCAAATTGTGAGAATAGAAAGATAGAGGGAAAAGAGAGAGAGAGAGAAAGCAACCCTTATCTTGCACTTTAAAAAGTCCGGGTTTGACTTGAACTCTCCTCGTATTTTATTTTTATTGCACTGGTTCCTATCCATAGTCCTGGAGGCCCCCATGCGCTCCTCTATCGTACTGACTTTAGTTCAGAAAAGGGTGTTATTTAGCTGGTTAATTAAATCAGGTGAGCTGGGAACTGAAATAACACTCAAATATGGAGGGCAGTGGATGCTCCAGGACCAGGATTAGGAAGCACTGTTTTAGTTAATGTATTTCTTTAGACAAAAAACTTTCAAAAGATTCACTCTGAGGGGAAAAAAAGTCAACCAAAACTCACGAGTCTAAGGACTCCTATTGAATTTTGTACAGAATTCTTGAAAATGAAGGTTTAAATCTTTAACTGTAGTTCAGCCCTTCAGAGATGAGACTACTTTTAACCATAGAACTTGTCCTTATGTTTTACCAACATGGTCAATGTAGCTTAAATAAAGATGATCAGGTGTGGTCTAATCGCAAATGGATACTACACAGCTTCCTGAAATCTCAATTAAATTTGTAGGATACTACTGTAAGGCTGGCTAAAACTGCACAAGAAAGGGTTGGTAAGATATAGTCATGAACTTTATAATGATGTTGTATTTCTGCAAACCCATACAGTAAGTCCCCGACTTAGGAGCAAGTTCCGTTCCGGGAGAACGTTTGTAAGTCGTATTCATTCGTAAGTCAGACAAAGCGACACACCTTTTACACAAATATACAATGGTGTTTTGATTTTGCATTATACTCTCCTGAGACTGCGCCTTTACACTGTGAGGGGAATCCATGGTGTAAACATGGTGTTTACTGTGGGCTTGAACTGACGCTATTTTGTCTCAGAGCTGTTTCGGACCGTGAACTCTGTCTCATTGAGGATTTTCCGAAATTAAGATTTTTCACCATCGGGACAGCTTTACAGGACGGCCATTTTCTATCATAGTACTCCTGGACTGATTGATGGAAAACAGTGAGGCCACACACACACAATACATTCACTTACACACTAAAAATATTGTATTTAATTGTAAATATTGGTATCTGGTGCACTGCACTGATAACTTAAATGTTCATAGGTCGGGGACTTGCTGTATATGTTTCTGGTATAAAAGAGTAAACATGTTTTCTGTTCTGTTCTCAGTAGATGGTAACAAATTTTAATTCAATTTTTATCACCGTAATGTCTCATTTCACAAGCTACAGATGGCGATGCAGTGGATAGACACTAGGTTTAAACCGCTATAGGTTCAAAGATTTAAAATGTCATTCACTGGTACTGCAGCTTAAAATTACATTCTCAGTGTACTCATTATTATAACGCCCCTTAGTTTAGCATTTTATTCAAGTCCTATAGCAGCAGCAAGGCTGATAAAGAAGAAATGCACCATTGGACTTCAACATCTAGACAATGATCATAGATGAGATAAGACCAACTCGATCTACATTACAAGCTCAAGATCATCCTGTAGAGACTGTTTACAAGATCCTTTATACTGTACCTCAACGCTTGCCTCAAAGTGTCTGTGGTCATGTCTTGGGATTAGCGCTTTGTGAGCAAGGCTACAATAGCAGACTACGTCGACTACAAGAGCAAGTCCAAAAGAAATGTATGACAAGGACACAACAGGAGACAGTTGTCTCTAGCTGTCTAGTCCTACTAGCACTACAAAAAGCACTACTGCAACCTCTGCACCTAATGATGGCCAATTAACAGATGTGAAAATGCCATTTATATTAAGATATTGAAGATCTTAACTCGGGTATGGTGAAAACCTGATGAAAGCACGTAGGTCAAATGGATGGAACATGAATATGTAATGTGCTAGAAATAAAATTATTTAAAAAAATAAATATAATGATCGATGGTGTATAAAAAAAGGAAGGAAGGAAGGAGAGAAAGAAAGTGGACAGAAGGAGAAGTTTTGGATTTATATTAGTCATGCCAAGCATGTCATGCAGCCCAACAAACTAGAGATGTAAAAATAGTGAGACTGAATGATCACGGACAATCCCCAAATCTACTGCGTCATCACAAAAGCTGGAAATTTCCAAAGGGTTTCATCGCAGTGAGGACATATGTTTGATTTGGGAATTATCGCAGTGGTCCATCATCTCCAGACTATAAAGCAGTTAGTAGTGTAGGTAGAATTAAGGCAATCGATGTGTTAATATTTCAGTATGATGGATAGAAAGACAAGCGTGACGGAGTGACCATTCTCCAGATCTAACAGCGCATCCACTATCATCACTTAAACCCCTGGAGGCAATAATACAGTCTAACAGCATGCAGCATCAACCCCATCTTCACCACGGTTTAAGGAGTGGCAAGGCATAATAATCTATGCAGTGTTCATTACAAAAAACAAATCTTTTCATCATTCAAACAGACATTTATCACTGGATTCTCTAAACGTATGGAGTTAAATGTCTCACTCAAACCGACAGTAACTTTACAGATAATACTGAACCTTCATGTTGTGTTTTATGACTTATTCTATCATCACTAATACAAAGCTAGGACATGACTGAAAGGTGAAACAGAAAGCCTTAAACTCACCATCTTTATGTACGCGCATTGAAGACGCCGTGATGTCAGTGGTCACGTTGAAATAAGGCAGCCACAAGTCCTGCAGATTCATGAAATGCATAAATACGAACTCTGGACGATGTTTACCATCTTTAAATTCATATTAGCCGAATGACATCAGCACTGTTAAATTAACGGATTCATTTTTGCTGTTGAATAACTTTCTCTGAATAATCATATGCAAAGGAAGGTAAATGTTTATCCAAATGTGCACATCCTACAGTAATTTGTAGCATTTCTATAGACTCAACTTAGTCAGTGGATGATCAAAATAATTAATGCTATTAACAATAATAATAATTTTTAAAAAGTGCTGTTATTTTATAGAGTGGGTTCAGTGTTATGGATGTGACATTTGGACTCATCTTGGTAGAAAAACCCACAGAGCATAAACAAGATTAATATCAGTGAACCAATTAGTTGTAGTCTCTTCAGTTAAAACAAAAAATCCTTGAAAATATATTATAATATTATATATTTCATCAGAGTTATGGATATGACATTACACTGGCCAACTTTTATAAGAGCATAGCACACAGGGGATGTTCAGTAGCAATAACTTCCTATTGTGTTCCTGTAGCATGCAAGTGGTGCAGTTGGCAGCATTTTGCAGTCATGCATTATCTGGCAAACTTAGAAATGCCTTTGTTGAATAACCCAGGCCACTTTTTTAAAAATAAAGGAGTTCCTGCGTGGCCAGTGTTTCTAAAGTGAAAAAGTAAATTGATTGTATCCAAGCACGAGTGAAACGCTGGGACAAGTGCATTAGTGTAGCAGAGAGAATTATACATGGAAAAAACCTAGTTTTTACTCTCTTAACTGTGTTCTGTTATTCTGCACAATCAAAAGTCCGGGTTTGACTTCAAACCCTAATACAATAACAATACAATGTGTTTTTTTTTTCATTAAAACGTGTTATCAAATTGATAATTAAAAAAATAAATAATAATAAAAAAAAGAAATTAATCAGCTTTAGAGTAATAAGAGTAACACTGCATTGTGCCTGATTTGTGCCGGAAATATTTCTATTAAACAGCACTCCTGTCCTGTCTTTTTTTTTTTCTTAGATTTTCCCCCAATTTTCTCCCTAATTTAGTCGTGTCCAATTCCTCCCCGTCACTAGGGGGCTCCCACATTAAGGCTACTACTACCACTCAGCCGGGACGGCTGAATACTATCACGTGTTTCCTCCAAACCACGTGACGCCAGCCGATCGCATCTTTTCAAACTGCTCGCTCGCGCACCGTTGGGGGCAGCGTAACACACTCGGAGGACAGCGCTATCCCCTCCTTCCGCTTACGCGAGCCCCTGATTGGCTGTAGAGCCGTGATTAATGTCAGAGCACTAAGTACCTCTCATCCCTCCCCCCTGAGAGCTCAGCCAATCAGCTCTCTCTAGACCTCCGGCTGCGAGAGGTTACAGCATCACCTGGGAATCGAACTCGCGATCTCCAGATGATTACCGCTGTGCCACTCGGAGGCCTCATAAATAACTCTTTGCACTCTGCATTAAGTCATTTAACCTCTAGTGATTGTGATGATGGCTGATTCTACTGATAGTCAGTAAGACAACTGCCACAATTTCCCGTCTGTAGATACTAGAGCTAAATAAAGCTCGACCAACAAGAAACATAGAGGAAACTGTGTCTATATACAAAACCAGAATAATAAATAAATTATTTTCCTCCAAACTCTCCAAGAAGTTGCATAGTAATCAAATGTTAATTAAAAGAAAACAACTGACATTAACTAACTACCCTGGTAGGACATTCTCCACATTTAAAAACTTGACCGTGATTGATGCTGCTTTCGAGAACCTAAATACTATCACCAAAAAATAAAAAAGGAAACAAAAAGAAATATAGTTCAGAAAAACATTTTCGATGGTCTCACCTCGATTTGCTTGTCTTCAAACACGTGGGAAATGCTGGTGTTGAAGGCGGAGCCAGAGAACATGGAGGTGATGGGATAGGTTAGGTCTAGCACAGTTTTAAACACAGAGTTCATCGCCTGTGGAGACGGGAAACACGTTGATAAAAACATTACGGGAACAAATCTTCTAATTTCCGGTAAAACATACACAGATTTTGTGCTAATCTCATTTCCCCCACACTAACTATTAAAAGAAATACGGCCATTATACATTATACCTTTGACCACTCTCTGGCTCTCTGCTTCACACGGACAGCACTCCTCTCCTCTGCGTACAGTGCACCGATGAAAGAGCCGATAGACGTTCCACCCACTAAGTCGATAGGAATCCCTGCCTCCTCCATGGCTTTGATCACGCCCACATGCGAGCAGCCCCTACGATTATACTCAGTCGTGACCAACATGACTCGTGATCCACGTGAGATTATATGAGAAGACAGAAGCTCACAAAATCTACTGGGATACCACGCACCTCGCTCCTCCGCCTCCTAGGACCAGAGCAATGCTGTTTCCTGTGAGGACTCGTGCCAGACGGGAAAAATCACTGTGTCTGTCTGCGGTCTTCTCGAACACTTTCTCGTATACCTCCCTCTGTGATACAAACACGCAGGCATATAATTGAGCTTCTACAGATTCCTTATAGACTGACATGCAGGAATTGTTGTTAGTGATAAGACCAGAGTCTTCTTGTTGATTACCCATAAAGAACTTGAGATATACTGTACAGTACTAATCAGCCTGAGCATTATGACCACCCGCCTAATATTGAGTATGTCCCTCCTTAAGCCACCGAAACACTGATGCACTGTGTGTCCCGGCACCATATTAGCAAACGTGTTACACTAAGTGTCGGTGTCACATAAACTATGAAAGGCAAAAAAAAAAAAGTAGTGCTTTCTTAATTGATCTTTACTGTTTAATACTATTTTCTGATATGTAATACAGCCATTTGAATATATATTAATATAGTGTAGTAATACTATATAAGTCGCCACTAGGCCATCATTTATACTGTATATTCCTCTTTAATTGCAGACTTTGTACAATTACACCTACATTATTAGTCCACTTGTAAAAGCTCATTACCAGTCTGGTGGGACTCCTGCGTGAGAACACTCTACGTGGACACTTGAGATGGAGATGACCGGAACACCAGCTGCGCATGTTCAGCCACTCTACGGTTCTTGATGGACCCGGGCCATCTTCACGGTGCAGCAGGACAAGCTGCTTTAGAGCCCGTACTGCCGTGTTCTCCAACATCTGCTCCAGCTGTTATAAAAAAAAAAAAACCCACACAACATCGGACCAGGAGTAAGAACCGAATGTGGACACTATCCGTGACGATTAGGAGGGTCTGGGTATGTAGAAATGTGGTCACACCTGGCCAAGCGTGGGCTCCTGGTCTCCGAGGCCGACGATAAGGATGCAGTCTGCTTGTCTGATGCAGCGCTGGGTCCAGGGAGTCATACTACTGTCTGTCTGATACAGAACTATACGGTTGATGTCCTCTTGCTGGGCCAACCAGCCTGATAACCTGTACTCATGAATGCTGGGAGAAAATGACAGTTTGACACAAATTTAGTTTCAAGAGTAATAATAATAATCGAGTCTTAATATTTCGGAACAATGAAAAGATAAAAATATGATTCGAGTGTTGTTAATAACTACTAATATTTGGTAAATTGCTGTGGTATAAGAGGAATAAAACACTCCATGACATGCTGTTATAGGACAATATTTGACTTTAGGGTGACATCACATTCCTCCTCCCATTTCCTGTGTTTTACTCCTTACTGTCTCTCGATCTTGGCTAATCTTTCTCTTACCTGTCTAAAGCAGACGCTCCAAGTCTCTCTCTGATAATATCGCTCGTCAGCAGCAAAGTGGGCCCTAAAACGAAATCAAAGCATGATGTGTATTGTAATGAAGGTCCAACATTTAACCTTGAATTCTTAAACAGAGATAAATAGTGTTTTTTTCCCCCATATAGTGTAAAAGCATCATTTTGGATAATTTTTTGTAAATTTCACAAAGTATTCATTCCATTGCACACATTTCATGTCTATGTTATTCAACTTAAGGATTAGTATTACTTATTAAACCTGAAATAGCATGTTTAATCACCTTCACCCAAAACAATCTGGGATAAACGATCCAAGTCGTTAGCATATAAAGATGGAGAAACTTAAATCCAAGAATCCGCAAGTTCGTACCTATGGCACGGAGAGCATGACTGAGCTCCAGGTTAAAGGCATTGATTGGCACTTCGTCGCAAACAGGAAGTACCGCCACAGTGGACAGGTTGCTGGCCGGGTTGGTGACATCTGGGCTAGACGCCATGGTGGGCAAACCCAAAGCTGAACCTGCAGATTCAAACAAACACAGACTAGCACAACCCTTGTGACCATTTTAAAAGAATAAATGAAGAAATTCTCTCGGTTTTATACTGCACGCTAATTTTTATATGTAGAGATCAGCATGATGAAGGTGTGTCCTGACCTGAGAAAGGTCCACGGGGCTGCTGGAGGTTTCCTAGGATCTTCTGGCCCAACAAATGGATCAGCCGAGTAACAACCTACATACACATATTAATACTATATAAATCAACTCAGATCACATTAATGATTATTTATACGTCAGGTGTATGTGCTGTACCTGAGGATAACGCCTCTTAATGTTGTTTAGTGTTCCTTCTGGAAGTTTCACCAGTTCTGTGTCTCGGACTGCATGTACCGTGGTCGCCCGTGGCTGCCTGGTTAAAGCCTCTACCTGGAAATCAGATATGTACAGAGGTGAGTTGCTAAGTTAACCCAACACCAATCAAGACTACATAATATTAACACGTTAACACTGATTACCAGTTATAAACAACAAAGGCTAGCCCGTCCGGCCCGATCCCACAAGAAAGTCAATGTAGCACAACTTGCCAAAAAAGGCAGCAGACAGAATAGGGCACAATAGGGACGATGGTAGGTGTTTCACCTGTCATGCGAAAGTCCCGGGTTCGATTCCCAACAACTGGATGAAGTGTCTGTCCCAAGCCCAGATAAAATGGGAGGGTTGTGTCAGGAAAGGCATCTGGTGTAAAACCTGTGTCAAGCTTGTGTGCGGACCGGATCGTCTGCTGTGGCGACTCATTGCCGGGAGCAGCCGAAAGACCAACAACAATTTAGGGGCAGTGGTGGCTCAGAGGGCTAAGGCACTGAGTTATTGATAGGAAGATCGGCCGTTCGATTTCCAGCTTAGCCAGGTTGCCATTGTTGGGCCCTTGAGCTCCAGGACCTTGCGCTCTGGCCCCAGTTACACTGGGATATGCGAAGAAGGAATTTCACTGTGCTGTAATGTATATGTGACAAATAAAGGCTTTACCCAAGACTGTCGACCCAGCCTGGTCAAAATCACGTTCGCAAGTCGGATTTGTTCTTAAGTGAATCTTATACGCCTTTGACACAATATACAATGTAAATCATACCAATCCACTTGACTAAATCTTTGTCCCCCACACGGCCATTTCCCTACACTGTCCAAGAACCATACCCAGGCCTAAGGAAATGAATCTCACAGTGAAATGTGAAATGTAACAGTGTTGTTTCTGCGCCTTTAAATCGCGAGGGGAATCACGGACGGCATTTTGTTTCAGAGCTGTTTTCCACTGTATTGGACTGTGAACTCTGTTCTGTTGAGGATTTTCAGAAATTAGGATTATTCATCGACAGGACAGCCATTTTCTATCATCTCGCTCCTGGACTGATTCATCGACACCCAAACCCCCCCCGCACACACACACACATACTACAGTATACCGAACTTTAGACATGTTATACATTCACTTACATATAGAAAATGTTGTATATAATTATAAATATTGGTATTTGGTGCACTGCAGTGTCTATTTTTGTACAATACATGTGAGCTACGTCTGTACTTTGTTCGCATCTACGAATGTTCCGTTTGTATCTGCGGAAAATTAATAACTCAAATGTCGGGGACTACCTGTACTGGGTATAATCTTTTGCCTTCTAAGGCTGATGGGTCTATAGCTATAACAAGAGCTACTGCAACTTTCAAGGACAAATGCAAGATAATTTTGAGAGGCAAGAGAGTCTAGATGAATCCTCTTTTGTTCATTAAAGAGACTCACCACTCCAATCAGATCTCCTCTACCGTACTCCCCTGCCAGCTCCTTCTTTCCATTCGCCTTACGGATGACAGAACGCAGACGACCGTTCAGCACGATGTAGGTGCAGTCTGACTGATCGTCCTGCCTAAAGAAAAAGAAAACACGTTCTGTGTAAAAAATAATAATAATAATAAAAAAAAGAAAGGAAAAAGCTCAACTTAATTCAGGACATGCTTCTAAATAAACTTCTGAAGCACCTGTAGAGAGCACGTCCAGCCTCCACAGCCATCCAGTCTATAGCGAAGTCCATCTGCCTGACGAATGGAGACATGCGGGTGGCCACGGTGTGAGCTGCACTCAGGACCACGCTGGGCTGCTCCCTCATGATCCTACACAGATACATTGAGAACAACCTTAGGGCATTAAACAACAACTACAAAATGCTTATTTCCTCTGCCTTATGTGGAATTTTATAAGATGTATGCTTTCTTATTAAAATACGGAATACAACACTTAGGCTTAGGTGGCCTTGCACCTCGAGGGGCTGGGTTTGATTCCCGCCTCGGGTCTGTGTGCATGTTCTTGGTGGGTTTCACAGTCCAAAAGCATAACTGGCGTTCCCAAGTTGACCACAGTGTGTGAATGAGCTTGTGTGTATGTGTGTGTGCCCTGCGGTGGATTGGCACCCCGTCCAGAGTGTACCCGCCTCGTGCCCCAAGTCTCCTGGGATAGGCTTCAGGCCCCATGTGACCCCCATGTGATACAGGATATAGCGGTATAAACAACGAGTGAGTGAGTGAAGGCTCGTGCTGTAACGTCTCCGACTCACTCATAGAAATCAGATTTGGAGATCTTGAGGAAGGTGCAGTCGCGGAGGGCGCGGACGGTGAAGATGAGCGGCTCTCCCGTCAGCACGGCCAGCTGACCCACCATCTCGCCCGGCTGTGTCACGAACAGGCACACGTCCTCCTGCTTGTCGATCATACGCTGATACACGTGCAGGCACCCGGACAACACGAAATGAAGACTCACGTCCTGACAGAGAGGGAAGATGAGAAATATGTTCTTCTTTGAAATGAGTCAGGTCACCGATACAGATTCTTCTGGAGAAGAAAAAATAAAACAGTACTTGAATCTTGAATTAACTGATTAAATAGTTTTTATCTTCTTGGTCAATAACTATAACATTATTTACACCCGGCTTACCCATACATACCCATGACAATTACAGGAAGGAAATATTATGCAGATTCATCTTGCATACATATGAAAAGATTAATAAGACAAAAAAGTACCACATTCGAACCAAATGTTTGAAGCTTAAAAAAAAAAAGCTTAAAGCTGTGATAAACTGCGAAAGAGAAAAGCATGAAGGATGAAGGGGGAGATGGAAGGCTGTGGAGGAGGAGGACAGTAGACGTACTTGGTCTCCCTGTCTGGCCAGGACGCTGCCCGCTTTGGCATGATGCAAGGTCACTCGTCCGTTCAGCAGCGCAGGGTCCTGATAGACGACACAAAAGAACAAAGCGTGAAGAAGTGGGCGTGGGGTCGACCTCGAAACTCAGCAACAGAAAAACAAAAACAGCGACACGAATTTTATATTGTGAATAAGCAGACACTGGAAATCATATGGAGTATTAAATGTGGCGCGTGCGCATCACTGTACCTCGATTTTCATTAGTTTCAGGAACTCCTTCTGAGCCTCCTCGAACAGGGTGGCGTTGGGTCGTCCTGGCAACGGGCCGTAAATGTTCTCCATGCCCGTTTCCTCCTCGGGGTAGAGATAGACACCCGACGGCACCTCGTCCACCGTCACTCTTCTCTCTCGCTGGTCCTGACACATCACATCACAGACACACATCACTGATCAGAAATGCGAACTCAATATTGAGTGTGGATTCTGATAACAGAATTTACTTTTAGTTGTGAGACGAGCGCAGGAATTGTTGCATTTAAGATGAATAAAAAGAAGAAATATCGTTTGATGTGTCTGCCGCAACTTGACACGCTTACCGGGCACAGAATCGGCGGAGAGTTCTCAGTTTGTTATCAGCAAAACTAGCCTATTTAAGCTCACCAGTCATTAACGTGTAAGTCACAGAGAGATCCGGAGACGGATAGACGCACTTATTACATTTTCCAGACTCAAGCTGTTTGTATGTGTATTCATCTCAACACAAGCTATAGGAAGTGTTACCATATAAGGAATCAGGAAGCACCACGAAGGGGTTGTTCACATCATATTATAAAACCTTACAGAATTTAAAACTAGGCACCTATATGAAATATGAAATTAATAATTTAGAGTCGTCCATTTAAGGACTTTCAAAACCACTCAGAGATTGCTTTTGCTTTTTAAACAGATCACTTTTGCAAAAATCTAGGGAGATGTCGGATGTGAGCTTTAGAGTAAATGCACGTGTTTATGTGCGTGCTGAGAGAGAAATATTTTTTCTATAAATATACTCTATAAGGACTGTAAGTTCTTCTTAACAACAACAACAACACCAACAAAAAGGCTCTGTTCTAGGCTTTCATTCCCAGGTATATTTGTATCTTAAATCAATTAATTCAAATATTTCCAAATAAGTCATTTGCAGGATCATAAAAAAACACAAAAAAAATCAATGTGTTTGAATGTGTGTGTGTGTGTGTGTGTGTGTGTGTCTAACCCGTGTAAACGTGGGAGCCACAGGTGTTCCATCCTCAGCAGAAACAGAAATGCGGCCCCTCTCGTATGCCATGTCGAAATCTGAGCGCAAGCTCTTTTGCATGCCTGCACATCCGACATACACACACAGAAACACACATGCGCACACACACAGTCACAAATTTCATCAAACGTTTCTTATTTCTCCAACGACAAACATGTAGTAGCTCTTGTTTCCATCAGTGCAAGCTACTGTAAACTATTCCTGATTAGCACTAGAAGGAGACACATAACTGACTTCACACCCACATATACAGTACAGAGGGAACACACTCACCAGCAATGTCCACAGGCATGGAGATAGCCCTGCTCAGAGTCGGGATG
Source organism: Clarias macrocephalus (assembly GCA_011419295.1). Lineage (NCBI taxonomy): Eukaryota > Metazoa > Chordata > Actinopteri > Siluriformes > Clariidae > Clarias > Clarias macrocephalus. The sequence continues at coordinate 58,674 of JAAGKR010000174.1, read as the reverse complement.
GTGCCGCCTTCCTTCCCATGATCCACTGCTTCAATTCACATCCAAGAGAAAAAAAAAACAGTTTTTTTTTTTTTTTTTTTAAGTATTAATTATTGATCTATATACACTGCCTGGCGTGTAAAAAAAAAAAACATCACCATTTCAGAAGAGTCAAATTATAGAGCAAAGAAAACAACTAACAGGTTTTGAAATGACTGGAGCTGGTTTTAGAACGCTTAAACACATTATCAGAACCTGGAAGGATCGTGCTGAAGCGCCGACTTTGTGGAAGAGATGTGAGGATTCATTTCCATACGTGAACTGTCATTTCATGCGTGTCGATGCGGACCCAGGGGATATGAACGAGATAATTCTGCTCAAATGATTCAGTCTCTTTCCTCAACAATCACGAGTACAGTAGCAATATTACTACTACAGGATTTACTGCGGCATTCATAACAGTCGTGTAATTCCAACTTTTGAATTGTCTTAGAGGGGATATAAACGCTGTGTTTTTTGACATGTCTCTTTTCTCCAGTTGTCTACGTTTTCGGTCGGCGTTCTTACCGCTGGCATCCCGGACGGCGGCGTCCCGCTGGTCCTCGGGCACGGTGAGGCTGCTGAAGCGTTTGCTGTGGCGTACGGGGCTGGTGCGGCTTGTGTGTGGAGAGAGCACGGTGAGCCGCAGTGGCTGCATCTCCTGCCAAACGAAAAAGACTCGAACCTTAATCATGGTAATTTTAGACTTAATATCAATAATCCATACTAATACTAATAAAGTCTGTGTGTATGAGTATGAGTGTGTGTATTGAATTATTTAATAAAAAATGTATTCAAAATGTATACTTTTGATAGAATGCACTATGTGAACAAGATCTTCCTAAATTAGCTGCATTATTATATTATTATTATTATTATTATTAATAATAATAATAAAATCACCATTTCAATAATTTCTACATCACTGCAATGTGTGTGTGAGACTTACATGGCAGAAGAGCTCATTAGTAAGACCTAGGTAGTTGTGTAAAGCCAGGACCGTCACTCTCTGCAACCTCACCATGATGATCTACAAACAGAAATGCATACAAAGGTGAGTCAAAAATTATCCGCACTCCGGTCATATTAAAACTCCTGTTGGCCACACTGTCTCATCAGTGCCTTCTGTTCAAGGCTCCTGTCTCCCTGGTCACTGCTGTGCAGGTGTCAACGTGTTACATCAGTTCATTTGTTAGTGTGGTGCGAGCAAAAATTGATGTCCTGCTTGTGATTTGCATGAAAGAAGATCAGCGTTTTTTTGTAGTCCGTACCTGGTGCTGAAATGACTCACGCAAGAGCATAAACAGGAGTGTTTGGATATCGGCAAACAGAATTTGGACTGATAGGTTCCTACTAAGGAAGGTGAAAGTTTCTTAAGAGAATCATTACTGATGACGAGACGTGGATTCATCACTACGAGCCTGCTGAGTATGGAACGGAAACGTCCTGAATCGGCGACAGAGAAAAAGCTTAAACCTCAACCATCAGCTGTAAAGTTGATGTTTACAGTTTTCTGGGAATCTCAAGCGCCAGTATTGGAACATTCTCAGGAAAAAGATTCAATGATCAGCAGTGCTCGAGTCAAAAATTGAGACAGTGAGACGCTTATTGAAGAGCTGAAGCCTAAACTTCAGACTGAACACAGAGGACTGATATACAATGGCGTTGTGATCTCGCGTGACGATGCACGTCCACACAGTTCTGCCTGTTTAGTCCCCTGAAAGCAGCCGAAGTTTCGCTCTATGATAAAGAAGTGAAGACAGCGGTGCATTCATGGCTCACAGCTCAGACTAAAACATTTTTAATGAAGGAATACAAAAGCTGGTTGACAGACGGACAAAGTGTATTGAAAGGCAAGAAGATTATGTCGAAAAATTCTGTTTTTGCCTTTTTTAAAAGTTAAGTGTGGATAATAATATACTCTTGGGTTTTGTATACACACACAGAGTCAGTCAAAAAATGTATGAACACACTTCAGGAAAAGAAAAACTTATTCTATATTGATAGACATATATGATAATGTTATTAAAATTATATTAATATGATATGCATCATACTGTTTGTTTTCCAGAAGTGTGCATAAATTTCTTTGGCCGACTCTGTATTTGATATATACCGGATATATCAAGCCCGAAATTACTCATACCTCTGGCAAATTCTGACTTTAAGGCTGAACGTTAAGGCCAAGCGTATATACTGTAAATATATTGTATATATACACACATATCCATAGGGTTTATATACATAGGGTAAACCCTATGTTTTTGCAGCTATAAAAGCTTCAACTCCCCTGGGAAGACTTTAGGAGTGTGTTTATGGGTATTTCTGTCCATTCTTCCAGAAGCGCATTTGTGAGGTCAGACACCGATGTTGGACGGGAAGACCTGGCTTGCAGTCTCTGCTCTAATTCATCCCAAAGATGTTCTGTCGGGTTCACATCAGGACTCAAGTTCTTCCACACCAAACTCGCTCATCCATGTCTTTATGGACGTTGCTTTGTGCACTGATGCGCAGTCATGTTGGAACAGTAAAGCCATCCCCAAACCATTCCCACAAAGTTGGGACCGTGAAATTGTCCAAGATATCAATTGTCTTGGTATGCTGAAGCATTTAGCGGTTCTTTCACTGGAACTAAGCTGACTACGCTGGAATATACTGCTCTCCTAAAAGCAACCCATTCTTTCATGAATGTCTGTAGAAGGGGTTCGCATGCCTACGTGCTTGATTTTATACACCTGTGACCATGGAGGTGATTGGAGGAACACCTGAATTCAAGTATTTGGATGGGTGAGTGAATACTTTTGGCAATATAGTATAAACATCTGTATTAAAAGTCTGTTTAAGGAAAGCAAATCCAAACACATACAGTACACACACACACACCTGCACCACACGCACTAAACTCTCTGGATATTTCTCAAAGATGGACAAAAACGCCTCAACAGGCAGACGCAGCACTGTGGACACCTCTGCAGCTCTGGCAGACACCGTCCGGTAAGACCTCTGGTGACCCTGTAGAACACACACACACACACACACACACACACACATACCCAGTGTGTGTTTACCTACTAAACAAAGATTTAAAATGAAATAACTGATATATAAAACAAATATGGAGATGTGGGCGTGGCTTACCGTGATGACATCAAGAATGCTCAGTAGACTATGAACCGAATCTCCGGGAAACACCTCTTTTACCACTCCATCCTTCCCATCCTTAAGAGAGAGAGAGAGAGAGAGAGAGAGAGAGACAGAATATAAAATTATTCTTTAATCTTTATCAATAATCTTTGAAATATTCTGGTAAACGATGCCCTGTAAAACAGATCGGCCTCTTGACGCCTCTTCTGTCAGACACCATCTCATTAAGAAGCTTAAAAACGTAAATAATTAATCAACTTGCTGCAGCAGTAAACTCGTTTACGGCAGCATGAGGCTAATGATTATGAGCGGACGACTTGTGGTTGTTTTTAACAAAGCAGACAGACAGGCTCAAAATAAACTGTGTTGTGCGGCTGTTTCAGTGTGACGGCGCACAAAAACCACCGAACCCTCAGGCAAGGGTGAGTGTACAGTATTAGACTTCTATTACATAAGCGAATTTGAAAATAGTGTGTTTTCTGTTCTTTCTGTTCAAAATCTCAATTCTTGTCCGTGGTACTCGCACATGAGCCACGGATGCGGCAGACCGGGATGAGAGTATTCCTAAAGATCGACAGCAACCAAACACACATGAATCTGTTCTGATTAACAAGCTAATATTAGTATCAATTAGAACAAATCGCAAAAGTTTATGTATAAAACGTATTGTATAAAAAATAGACTCTGCAGTGCACCAGATATCAATATTTACAATTATATACAATATTTTCAGTGTGTAAATGAATGTATAAAATGTCCAAAGTGCGATATATTGTATGTGAGTCGGCATCGCCGTTTGCAATGAATCAGTCCCAGAGCACGATGATAAAAAATTATGGTCCTGAATAATCCTAACTGCGGAAAAAATCTTCAACAAGACAGCGCTCACAGTCCAATACAGTGGAAAACAGCTCTGAGACAAAATGACGTTCGGGATTCCCCTCGCGATTTAAAGGCGCAGAGACAACATTGTTTACATTTATTTCCTTAGTCGCGGTTACGGTTTAGGCCACATGATGGCAGTATTGGGAAACGGGACAGAGATTTACATAAGATTGGTATGCTTTACATTGTACTTTATATTAGTGGCAAAGGCGGATAACACTTACTTTGTCAGACTTAAGAACAAATCCGACTTACGAACATAAACGGAATAGAACTCTTTCATAAGTCTAGGACTATCTGTATACTAAAACAGGACAATGAGTGAGAAGGAGCTCAGAGAATCAAAACACCCCTACTTACACACACACACACACACACACACACACACACACACCTACCTGCCCAGTCAGACAGAGTTCCAGTTTGCCATCCTGCACTACATAGATGCTGCTGTCAGGTTGTCCGGGTCTGAAGACGTACTCGCCCTGCTGGAACTGCAGGAACACCATGTGCTTACACAGCTCCAGGAATAACGGCTTCTCAAAGTGGCCCAACACACTACACACACACACGCGCAATACAGAGACATATTTTGATTTTGCACTTCTGCATATCACAAAAGTTTCACTATCACACTTCCTGGATTATATTGTAACCACGCCCCCTAGTATGACTTCGACCTCTGATTGGACGGTGAATACATTTCAGCCTGGAACCTCTAACACACTGGTAAATGTGACGTACAGTGCGACGTGAAAGGCGACGGTTTTGTTTACAGTGTGGAATGTTTTCTGTGCATCACAACCTGTAGCATTTCTGTATTTTATTTGACATGGCATGGAATCTTCACCGTACAACAGCGTAATGTCACGCTTCATGATTGAACAGGTATTTACCGCACGTTCTTGAGCATGTAGAGCACTTCTGAGGGCAGGTGCGAATTGGCGACATCGAACTCTGTGAGATCAGCTTCTAACACTGAGGGAGGAGGCTCCTTCATCTGCAGCGTGGGCACCTCCTTCTTAAAGCGCAGGATCCTGAGACAGAGAGAGAGAGAGAGAGAGAGAAAAATCATTGATGGTATTTGATCACGCAACAGTCCTGCTGTTATTAGGCAAAGTTTACTTTTTGGCAATGTTCAACATCTTCTGTTTCTTTTTCAGTCTTGGACGGGAAGAAGAGGACGATGATGTTCCGACCAAAGACGAGGTGGACTGAGAGACCTTCCTCATGATCTTCCTGCCATAGAATAAGACTTTGTCCCTTTTGCGGAAGCGATACTTGGGGGCTTCTTGAGCTGCGAGGTCTGCAGAGGCACAAAGACACCAAAGCCAAACATTAGAAACCACTGAAGAACAGGGAAAAAAAAAGCAGACTGGAGGATCATGGATCAACGGGAATGTTTCAGAAGCTCACTCCGAAGGTGAATCCTGCGCAGCACAAAGAAGATCAGGGTGGCGATGAGGACTATGGAGATGCCAGCACCGAGCACTATTCCCACCATCTGAGGAATAAAAAGGTAACGAACAAAGAATGGAGTTACAGTCAAGAATTTGGATTTGTCAATATAATCAATATTGCTCACTGTTCTCGCATTATCTCCAATGGTAACAGTAATCATGGAAAGGGTTTACATTTCGTTATCTAGTAAATCATTCCACCTTAAATACAAATCTTCATATTTGTTCCTCAGTAAGTAAACTAACCATGCTGGTTTGAAGCTGGTCCTCCACAAACGTCTTTATTTTTCCAAATGCTTCCTGCTAAAAAAAAAAGAGAGTTTTAATATTCGGGAAAAAAAATTGTGATATATTTGTATTACTGTAGTTCCAACTGCAACGTTTATATTAATATGTCTAAATTCATTCCGCATTTGTGACTGATCACTGTACTGACGTACTGTAGTGTCTCGTTTATTAAACAACCATGTTAGAAGACGTATCTTGGAAAAAATATTACTCACTGTGTTTCAGAAGGGTCAAAGACAACAACTAAGAAGATTAAAGATTTAAGGAGGAAAAATTGTTCAGGGCATTATTAAAACCTGGAAGGATGTGCTGAAATGTCAACTTTCCTGAGGAAAGTTCCATTGTAAAAATCAGAGCATTTCCACACGAACAGTGTGACAAGAATTCTGAGGATGGGGAATAAAAAGCTGTGTGGCCATGAGAAAACCACTCACTAGTGAGACTCATCAGGAAAAAGGCTTCAGTTTGGGAGGGAGCATATAGGGACAATGTCTGATGAGTCCAGACTGACCCTATAACACAATAGGAAGGGAAGCATAATGCCTATGGAGGTAAAGTTATGATCTGGTTTTTGCTTCATTTGGTCAGGTCTAGGCTCAGCAACGCTATGTGGCAAGTCAGCTGATGACCTGAAAGTACTAAATGACCAGAGAATGCCATCAACAGATATTTTCCTACACGATAACATGGGCAGACATTGACTCGAATAGAGAAAGAGTGGTTCTATGAGCATGAGTGATCATTTTCACACATGAACTGGCCACCACAGAGTCCCATTGATAGTCTTTAGGAAATGTGACATTACATAGGATTGTCAAAAAGATGCCATGGCTAAGCAAGGTTAAGAGCACTTAGATGTAAAATGAGAGTGTCTGACTGAGTGTCGGAACATTCCTTATTACCTAAGGCTGATTATAGAATGTGTGTGGTTGATTTAATGATCAAATTAACAGAGGCAGAAGGAGTCTCGAGTGTCTTTTTTGCCACAGAAGTCATCAGGACTACTCACTTTTCAGTATGTTTTTTAATTAAAAAACAGTAAGTGTTGGTAAGTTTAGGAAACCGCCCCTTCTTCCCCGCCCTGTCCTTGAACATAATAACTGTTTCTCCTCCATCTTACATTTACATTTGAGCATTTGGCAGACGCTCTTATCCAGAGCGACTTACAGACATACTTTGAAGATTCCGTCACTGGATAGTTCCTTACACTAGTTACTAGGTTATTAACTATCAGTCAAACTCTGTTGAGAGGGATATTTATTTATTTATTTATTTGGGGGGGGGGGTGTATCTTCTTGCTCTGGTCACATCTGTTCAGCCGCCCCTATCCTCTTCTAAAGGATCCCACTGTAACATACAGTACATTACATTCCTCTCCTTATCTTTCCATCGTTCGTTTTCTTTTCTTTCATAAACAACTCTCCATACACTGCTAATCAAATGTCACAGGAATTAGCTTCCATGCGCATGAAAGCAAACGAGATGCATTTACAGTACTTCAATATGCAACATCATGTCATGTATGAAAGATAACATGGAATCAGAGGTGACAATAATAAAAGATGGTGCTAATATGAAAACATGCATCATTCATACTCGTATTTGTTTTCCAGCTGTGTTTACAATTCACAATCGAACTCATTCGCTCTGCTCAGTCATCTTACACCAACTGCACTGAAGAGGAAGAGGAGGCGCCTGAGAACTGATAAGATAAGCACGGTTATCTTGCCAGGACGGAGCCTTTCCTCTTCTATTAAACATTCATTTTACATTTTATTAACTCGCGACATAATCAATAAAAGGACAGCTGGTAAGGCGGAGTTGTGTGCTCATGTGATCGCATGCCCGGCCAATCGGCTTTCGGAAAGCAGCAGTTCAATCCAAATGATAAAAAGGAGCGACGGGATGGAGAAAAGAAAGAACATCTGTTAGGATTGACGAGTGTTTAGAAGGTCAGATGGAGGAAACGCTGACAGCTGGTCATTAAGCAAAGCAGGGATTGGAATGAAAGATTTTTTTTGGGGGGGGTGGGGGGGTGAAAACAAAGCCATGCAGGTGGAAAATGATTGTGTGAATTAGCGTTTACATTTACAATTCCATGTACTTAAAGGAATAAGAGGCGTGAAAGAGGAGTGAGCTGTGATATGCTGTGTAAAAGCGTACACAGATTAAAATTAGAAATCGAATCAAAACCTCAACATTGTACGTTTTATATCTCGATCTCGAAAGCATGAAGTGCTTTTTCATTTTAATGCATTTCTTTTTAAAACGGCTTATAAGTTTCCAGCAAACATATGACCAAAACAGAACAAGAGTTTCTAATATTCTGGGCTTTTGCATCTGAATACGTAAAAATATAATGAAGGTATTATTTAGACAGGACATGAACAGTGACATTCAGTCGATCATCAGTCTAGTGTTTTATGAAACTTTAAACAGCGATACAGTGCTGATATAGATTATAACAGAACTGGGACATTAAACTATTCCTATCAATCCGTTTCATAGATGTTCTCAGGATGGCCTGTCAGGAACTCCTTCAATGTCCATTTCCTTTAGTAAAAAAAAACACCCTAGTTTGATTACCAAAGGCATTCTGTTTTACAGGACAATGCACGACCTCATAGTGCCCACCGCACCGCTTGTGCATTAAAGTAACTCGGCCACATCAGTCCAAGCCATTTCCACTTGTTTGTGCCATTTAAGGAGTTCCTGGGAGGCCAGCATTTCAGTTGTGAAGCAGGCAGTCTGATTATATTTAAAAATCTTACTTTTTTTTTTTTTTTGCCAATTTTCTCCTTAATCCCTAATTAGTCATAACCGATTCCCATCAGTCATTAAATCGCTCTTTCAGCAAGACTACAATTACTAACCAGGGAGTTGATAAAGTCGTCCACTGTCTGTTTAGGGAAGTTTGTTGATGTTGTAAGTGTCAGATGATGCAAAGGCTAATATTGTTTGTGATTACTGTGCGTGAACGTTGTAATGTTGTAGGTCGGTATTAGAAACAGTACGGACCGGCATGCTCACCTCTTGTGGTTCATGGGACTCTGGTCCCGAGGTGCTCGGATCCATTTTAAGAGTGGCACTGTGTACGACTGGTCCATGAACAACTAGTGCTGCAAGACACACACACGGTAAGGCACGGGGCATCATGCAGCATGCCATCACATGCAAACCGCCACATACACGCATGCACAGTCCCGAACTTTCACTCAAGATTTGTGTAAGTAATATTAACTTCGTCTTATCGTCCCAGAAAGCATTTTACTAAACATCATGTGTGTACTCTTTCTGTCTGTTTAGATGGCACTTTATTACAGCCAAGCTTTATGAGAAGTTCCAAGATTTAGCTACAACCTTTTTACGAAATTACAGAGCAAAACAAAACAGACAATCCGGTCCGCACACAAGCTTGGCACAGGTTTTACACCAGATGCCCTTCCTGAAGCAACCCTCGCGTTTTATCTGGGCTTGGGACAGACACTTCATCCAGTTGTTGGGAATCGAACCCGGGCCTTTCGCATGGCAGGTGAAACACCCATCACTGAGGCACCAGTGCCTTATTCCCCTGAAGATGTCAGACACAAAATCACTAGTCTGAAAGATTTTAAGTTGGTGGAACTTTAAGGTGACAGTTACTGTTACTTAAGTACTTACAGTAACTTAAAATATCAAATCTGTTCAGGTAACTTGAAAAGTGTCATTTCTACAAACTCATAAATACCAAAAAGTTCTAAATACTCATCAAGGTCTATTAATTTGAACCAACTGTAATTATTTAAGTTAACAGTACTCAATATGTTTAATTACTACGAGCATTAGGGTTTACAGTGCACACTGAGGCTACACTCAACACAAACCATAACTCAGTCATTGCTACTACACCTCTGGCATTGGGGCTCAAATTACAATCCATTACCAATATGTCTGCATTACAGCAAGTAACCGTAGACCACATTTAAGGTCTGAGGACATCAGCTTAACGCAATTTGAGTCACTTTTAAAAACAATAAATCGATTACAGTGGCCTTAATGAAGATCTACACTTATTATATCTTCAGGCCAAAGCTTTCATACAACATGAAGCAGCATGAAAGTGTACAGAGCGATAACAGTCCCTGTAAAAAAAAATTAATTAATTAAAAAACCTGGACCGACCAATCAGAAAAGAGGGCAAGATTGTTTGAGGAATTAAAAAGCTTTTAAGTCAAAAGCTTAAACAAAAAGTCTTTCAGTGCTGTACAATGCAACAAAACTTCTGGCCTTTTTTAATACCTTCTTAACAAAAGCGGGACAAAATCATGACCTGTAGAGCTGGAATGTTTGGTTTTAGTCTGAGCTATGAGCCACGAATGCACCGCTTTCTTCACTTCTTCATCCTCATAGGGCTCCTTTCAGGGGAGCAATCATGTGAAAGTCCGATGGAGCGAGATGAGGGCTATCGGGAGGATACGTCGACCTTGTGAGTGGAAGTGTGCGGACGTGCATCGTCATGTGAGATCACGACGCCCTTGGATAGCAGTTCTCTCTTCCGTGTGTTGTTTTGGCACCAGGTAAACAGTCAGACCACAAAAAAAAAAAATTTTAATTACTGCACGCTGCTCTTCATTCATGCAAATCAAAAGTGGGGCATCCATTGTCGCTCGCACTGCTGTTACAAATGAATTGATGTAACACATTCACACCTGAACAGCAGTGACTGGGGAAACAGGAGCCTTGAACAGAAAGCGCTAATAACAAACAAATTTGTGTTTGGCAGAATATTAAGTACTCGAACCTAAATACTAACAGGATCCTGATTGGCCTCGTTCTGGCTTTTTGAATGGACAGTAAGTACAAAAATACTAGTCAAATTGCGACATATAAAAAGCCCAGTTCCCACTTTCCTGGATTTTGCTTGGGGCTAAAAAACTGTTCTTGCTTTGACTCTGACACACTCTGATGCCATAAGTTACATCATATCAACAAAGAGCTAAAGTCAGAGATAAACAATGGAAAAACACCAGCAACAGAAAGCTGTTTTTTTTTTTGATTTACATACAAACGTGACTGGAAATTAGTCTGAGGCTGAGATCTGGAACCAAACCAAAGAACTTGTCTCATCTCAGATTGTAACATTAACACCAGTGTTCAGAGTGTGTGTTCAGTACTGTAGGTCTGTGTGTGTAACAGAAACGTCCACAGTAGAAATGTGTGTTCAATACTGTAGGTGTGTGCGTGTGTTTAACAGAAACGTCCACAATAGGAGTGTGTGTGTGTGTGTGTGTGTTCGTGTGTTCAGTACTGTAGGAGTGTGTGTGTATGTGTGCGTAACAGAAATATACACAGTAGAAGTGTGTGTTTGTGTGTTCATGACTGTAGTGTGTGTGTCTGTGTGTGTGTAACAGAAATGTCCACAGTAGAAATATGTATGTGTGTGTGTGTGTGTGTGTAACAGAAATGTCCACAGAAGTATGTGTTCAGTACTGTGTGTGTGTGTGTGTGTGTGTGTGTGTGTGTGTGTGTAACAGAAATGTCCACAGTAGAAATATGTGTGTGTTCAGTACTCTAGGAGTGTGTGTGTGTGTGTGTGTAACAAAAATGTCCACAGTAGAAGTATGTGTTCAGTACTATAAGTGTGTGTGTGTGTGTGTGTGTGTGTGTGTGTGTGTGTGTGTGTGTGTGTGTTCAGTACTCTAGAAGTGTGTGTGTGTGTGTGTGTGTGTGTGTGTGTAACAGAAATGTCCACAGTAGAAATATGTGTGTGTTCAGTACTCTAGGAGTGTGTGTGTGTGTGTGTGTGTGTGTGTGTGTGTGTAACAAAAATGTCCACAGTAGAAGTATGTGTTCAGTACTATAAGTGTGTGTGTGTGTGTGTGTGTGTGTGTGTGTGTGTGTGTGTTCAGTACTCTAGAAGTGTGTGTGTGTGTGTGTGTGTGTAACAGAAATGTCCACAGTAGAAATATGTGTGTGTTCAGTACTCTAGGAGTGTGTGTGTGTGTGTGTGTGTGTGTGTGTGTGTGTGTAACAAAAATGTCCACAGTAGACGTATGTGTTCAGTACCGTAGGTGTGTGTGTGTGTGTGTGTGTGCGTGTGTCTTTCCTGCGGCAGAATGATGCACCCGCAACCTTTGACCTGTTGTTAGCTACACAGCCATGCTAAGCATGTACAACCCGTATCTATCAGGAGATAACGCTGTTATAACACAACGGAGTGTGCGGGTGTGTTCGTAACGGGTTTAATACACCCCATGACGTCACGATTTAACCAGCGCACGCGGGATGAAATATTTCATCTGGCTCTAATTTTAGCTATAAACCGAAAAAATAACGGAATTGGCGGATAATACCAAACCGTTTTTTGATTTACACAGTTACAATCACAGTGTACGTAAATGCGTTATTAAACATTGCACAGTCTTACTGTTTCTATCGGATGTTAGCTTGCAAGGGCATCATCAACACTCAGCCCTGTCCCAAATAGCTCAGGCTTAGGAATACGGTGCACTACATAGGGCACACAAGCCGTTATTTTACACCCCACACTAGTGCACTAATATATCCACGAGTAAGGATTTGGAACACAGCCACAGGCAGGCACATACACGGCTTTTCTCAATGATCAGCAACATACAGTTTGTAATAATTTACAGTAAATTATGTTTATTAAGTGTGAATAAAGCGCTAATTATAAATGTGCAGATGTTAGACGTGTTAGACAGACACTAAACAGTATAAGAATAGAGAATGTGAAGTTTACAGCCTACCTGAAGCTCGCGTCCCCTTCTGTCAAACAACAACTCAATCCCGGAAGTGTCAACACACAAGGCTCCTCCCACTCGGGGGCTGGACTGTGAGTGATGACCAATCAACGATGACTCTCTTGACTTTAACCAATCATTACTATCCACCTTTATAAAATAAAGTTTCATTGAAAAATCAAGCGTACAAAATTCCAGTTAGTTTAAATGTAGGACATGAAGAAAAACAAAGTTGTCTCAGAGTGCAGCTATGAAGCTAAAGTAGCTAACAATAAGCAGAAATTTATCTTGTCTCAAATACACCGGTCAGCCATAACATTATGACCTTTGACAGTTTGTCCCTTTTCAAAGTCACCCAAATCTTTATGCTTGGCCATTTTTTTTCTGCTTCCAATACATCGATTCAGGAAAAGAAAATATGTTCACTTGTCGCCTAATATATCCCACCCACTTCCAGTCGCCATTGTAATGAGATATTGAAAATGTAGCTACTATAAGAAGGGCAAAATTGTGATGATTAGACAACTCCAAACCTGCAGATGTTGTGGGATGTTCCCAGACTGCAGCAGTCGGAACCTACTAAAAGTAATTCAAGGAAGGAAAACCTGTGAACCAGCAACATGGTCATGGGCGGCCAAGGTTCACTGATGCACATGGGGTGTGAAGGCTGACCCGTGTAGTCCGATCCAATCGAAGAGCTGTTGTAACTCAAATTGAGGTTAATGATGGGTTCGATAGAAATGTGCCCGAACACACAGATCATTACTGTTTTTATATCTATTCGCTACAGTTTGCTGTATAGCTGAGTATCCTAACATTATGAGGTGGCTATCTTGGATAGCAATATCACATTTCTTTAGCAAAGTTTGGTCCTCCAACTCAAACTCCAATTTGTAAATAAAGACCAATTGTACTAATTTTACTAGTGCTGTTTATTTAAAAAAATAATAATAATAGGGCGAAAACTTTTATTGTGATCTAACCTCACGTTTTCTAATTTATTATTCCTTTTAGCACTGGCTGCTTTTTTTTTTTTTTTAAGCAATGATTTACTTTTAATACATTTTCACTAAAAGTGTCTCCCTTTTCTTCTTTCCATCCTTGCTAACTTTCTTGGAACCCATGGCGCTACAGTATGTCTTCACTAAATCTTCCACAAAATGCCAAAAAAAAAAAAAAAAAAACATACGCGCATCTTAGCAGGTGTTCAGTTTCATTCAGTTCATTCATTAGTATGCTGAGAATGGAAAATATCTTGAATGAGATGGAGTCCATGTTGATTAAATGTTGATATATGTCTTTTTTAAAAAAAACTTCAATGCAGATTTTGGAGGCGTCAATGCAGGACGTAGTACATTTGTTCTGAACTGAACGGAAAGAGACAGGAGGTTGGTACACATCTGCAACATCGCCACTGTAACCCATGTGTAGCAATGCACAGTTAGGCAACTGCATTTGTTGGATGATGCAAATTCAGCCTTTGTGAAATCTCTAGACGTTCACTGTAAAGCACTTCAGCAGGGCAAGCCAGAACACAGACATAAGGAGACCCATTAATTTATTTACAAAAATGGGGGAATAAGGTGAGAGGAGTGGATGTACTGTAGAGGAGTGCAGGGTGCAGGTCATGCAGGTTTGAAGCCATTGGTGAGGTCGATGAGCTCAGAGAGGGCACGTGGCACTCAGGGGCAGCTGAGGTTGAAGCCAAGTGGTGTTAATTTCATCAATAAAGAAAAATATTCGTTGACGACCTTTTTTCCTGTGACTAAGATGAGACGATGACGAGGCGTCACGGATATCAATGAACAGTGACAGTGACGAAATCAGCATGCAATATCGAGTAAATGTGGTTTAAAAAAATAAAAACTAATATACTAAATAGACTAAAATATGGGCATACAGTAGTTGTTGTGGGGGTTAAAAATTTATATAATTAGCTGAAAACATCAGGTGAAAAGATACATTTTAAATGTTAAGATAATTTGTGAAAAACCTCAAAAAAATCATTTTGGCTAGACTAGATTGACTATAGGGTTCATTAATAATAATCTTATTGCTAAAATGTTTACATTTTCATTGACTAAAACTAGACTAAAATATCCAGACTTTTAGTTGACTAACACTTGTCTAAATAAAAATAATTTCAGATTGACTAAATATGATTAAAAACTAATAGGGACATTTATCCTGGGACTAAATTATTGAAAATAGCTGACTAAAGCCAAGAAAGCAATCAAGTGCCTGTGGCGGTTACTGAGTTTCACATGTTGTCCCTAGGACTAGAAAACACCCCCACTAACTCAGACCGCCTGCACCTTATCTTGGATCCACTGGAACATTCATGCTTTCTCTTTTCGGAAGAACCTCATTGCCTCATTGCAATGTAGCGAAGAAGCAATGTCTCTCTACACAGCTCTCAGCTAGGAGCGGGTCTGCTGTACAATTCAATCATTTATAAATGACCAGGACTTGATGATTATGATGATGATGATGATGATGATGATCATATACATTCTATATTATAATTGTTTAAAATGTTATTAAAACCAGACACCAATCTCAGAATTTCAATAAAAGATTTCCAGAGTTTTTAGTGTTCTGTGGTGGACACTTTATTAGTCTTCCGCTCCAGTTGTTATGTTCAATATTGCCTAAACCAAGGAGTGAGCCTGATTTAATAATGACAGCTACCATGCAGTTTTTATTAGGTCTGCATTTACATTTTTTTATTCAAAACTTAATTAATGATGTATTCAAATCAGCTATAACATTACAATGCAAACACATCATGTCCAATATTGTGCATGTTTCATGGGCAGTTATGACTCCATAAGACCTCTGGAGGTTTGCAGAGGTGTCTGACAACAGGACGTTTTGCAGCTGATCCTTTGGGTGCTGTGGGTTGCATGGTGGGGCCTCCACGAATCAAGCTTGTTTGTCGAGCGCATCCCATGGATGGTCAGTCTGATTGGTATCTGGGGTAAGTGGAGGCTGGGTCTGGGATCTTTGGCCTATTGGATGCATCGTGGTTCAGGCTGTGGTGCATTGGATGCTCTGGCGTCTTTCTTTCTATCCATTTATTCCTTCACTAGACAAACTGATTTTCCATTAGTTAGCTGACTAAATTTAGGTGTATATTTGATGTTCATAATAACTTTCCCCCGAACCAGTAATGTGACAGGGTCTGCTCAAAGGTTGGTCGTTTTTGAGGATCCTTTTCCAGACACCATCGTATCAGATTGCAGGAAGCTGTGTGAGCAGTAATATAATTGGTTAAAACAGAAAATTAGTAACTGTAACATCCCCTAATGCTGTGTAACATCTCTTAATTTTCTGACAATCAGTCTTTTAAGTAGGGACGCCCTGGATGATTGTAATTATTAACAATAATATTGTTGTTATTTATAGTAATAATATTATAACTATTGATAGTACATTGTCTGTGTCTGTGAGTTTCATGTTTAAGGTAGGCTGCAGCAAGTGACCCGAGCAATTTTCCCCAAGAAAAGCGGTGCAACAGTCACAATTTATCCAGGAATTGTATCTAGTTTGTATTATAATTCTAGCCATTTTGTGTGGAAATTTGAATGTAATGCCTTTGTATTTCTTCACCTTCAGACAGATAACGAGGGAAGTGCAGGCGGCCTTCCACAATTTCTCCAGAATCATAAAAAGGTTCCCTTCCACATAACAGGCTATACAGGAGCACGCCCAGGCCCCAGACACTACTAGGTTCTGCCATGAACTCACTTCTAATGATCCATTCGGGTGGGAAGAAAGTGCCTAAATGAAACGACAAAGGAAAAGGTATCGCCAGTAAGATTTCAAAAATGATCCACCACTGAATTCCCATCAGAATCTGGGGTGCAATTACCAGCATATGACTCATAGGGGGCGTCCTTGAGCAAGTCACCACATCCGAAATCAATCAGCTTAATTTCAAGTGTATGTGGGTTGAGGAGAATATTTTCTTCCTTGATGTCTCGATGGACCACTCCCCGGTCACGGCAGTGACACGCAGCCCATAGGACTTGTTTCATGATGACTCGAGCCAGAGGTTCAGTCACTCTGTTGCGTTCATGTCTACAGTAAGTGTGGAGATCGACGCAGGCGTCAGGCCGCTCCAGGACTAAGATATATTCCGAGGGTGCCTCGAACCATTCCAGCAAGTTTATCACATACGGACAGTGAGGAGGTTTGCACACAAGCTCCATTAAGGCCACCTCACGAGGGAGCTGGCGTGTGTCACCAGGCTAAAACCCGAGTGCACACGTTAGTATTGGTTTGGACACAAATGCATGAAGTCAAAATGAAGCTGATCAACTTTTTTATTCATAACAGAAATAGCAAATGTGCTAAACAAAGTAGATACATAAATGCTCAGATTTGACATATTTTACATCATTTTCACCCTTCAGATTCATTGTTCTAGAAAGTGTTTTTTATTTATAATATTGTAAAACTAAAGTAAATTTACTTACAAGGGTGATATAAGTGTCATCTTTAGCCTTGAACACAAATTTAATAGCCACCTTGAACACAAAAATAGACCAATGGTTAAATTACTATTAACTAACCCAGAAATTATTAACGAGAAAAAAATTAATGATATTTCCATGGATGTGATCTGCTTTAATAGTTTATTTATTTTTTCACAGGAGACAATGACAATACAGAGGTAATCTGCTAAGCCATTATTAATGACAGACCTCACCTAATAACAGTTTTCCACATTTCCCACCATGCCACTTGGTTACCAGCTGATGACGAATGATTCCTATGAGAACTCGCCTCTAACTTCCTATAGTAGATTAAGTTTATTGTCACTAAACATAATGATTGAGTAGATGTCAGCATGGACAACATGAGTTTTATTCCTTATGATCAGAATATTTCTTGTTATTATTGTTGTTTTTTAGTATTATATATATTTTTTTTAAATTTTCTTTTGTTTTTGTTAGCAGTCCTACTGTACATTTTTCAGAAATAATGGAAATACAGCACAAATTAACAAATTAGCTCCAGAACTGCTAAGCCCCTCACAAATAAATCAAAGTGGTTTTTTATAAGGGTTTTGATTTTTTCATTGTAAGTATTGTCATTTTGTAAAATGTTTAAAAAAATATGAGGTACAAATGTGTAGCCTAATAGACAAGTTCACAAATACGGAAAGAACATTGCATTGTGGGAAAGTCTTAGTTTTAGTTGGATTAAATGATCCACCATAACTTAGGTATATTTCCCTGCCAACATTTTTGGAGTACATAAAAATACACATGACGGAGTGTATCGATGTCACTTTGTGAACATTTGTATACAGTATATTTATCTATAATACAATACGATATGATATGCCTGAACTCATTTGCTTCTGATGAGGCCTTGACCTTTAATGTGAGTGAATCAGGTTAATTCTGGTCATTCATTATATGAAGCTACTTACTGTATAAATGATATACACTCACTCACTCTCTCATCGTCTATACCGCTTTATCCTGTATTCAGGGTGGCAGGGGGCCTGGAGCCTATCCCTGCAGGCGGGGTACAACCAGGACAGGGTGCCAATCCATCGCAAAGCACACACACACACACACACACACACACACACTCTCGCTCTCATTTACTGTGCACACTACGAGCAATTTCGGAATACCAATTATCCTAATTAGATTAGCACTAATCTGCATGTCTTTGGACTGTGGAAGGAAACCCACCAAGCACAGGGAGAACATGCAAGTTCCATGCACACAGAGACGGGAATCGATCCTGGCTGGGAATCGGAGGTGCAAGGTGACATGGCTAACCACTACACCACCAAATGATAGAGTCAAAACAAAATGAATCTTTATGATAAAATCATACAAGCTTTAAGACACAATACATGATTTTATCATCGGCATCTCAGTAAACCGTAATGCCTTATAGACCTTGTATTGTGATCACCAGTGCTTATATTCACCTTTTTCATAAATGTTTTTCGACTACCTTCATAGACCTCACCAAAGCCCCCTTCTCCCAGCTTCTTTTCCACAGTGTAGCGTCCAAAAAACTTTGCTGTAAAAAAAAACACATATATATAGTATATATAAAATACACACATATCAACTATATATATATATATATATATATATATATATATATATATATATATATATATATTTTTTTTTTTGTGTGTGTGTGTGTGTGTGTGTGTGTGTGTATAATATTTTAACCAAAGTGTAACTCACTAAATTTAGCAATATGACTTTGAACAGACCTTTTCGATAAGGGTTCTTTCTTCTCACAGTCTGTGTTCTCTTCATTTCTTTCTTTCTTCTGCATCTTTTTCCTGGGGTCTCCTCACACTGAAGCACAGGTTCTTTATGAGAAACCACCAATCTTTTTCTTTTCAGAGGACTCCCCTTGCTTGCTTTTCTACTGGAGGAGCCAAATGCCTCTGAATACTTCTTAGACTTGTTTGTCGTCTGTTGATTCTCTACGTTCTTGTTCCTCCTCCTGCGTTTTGGTGCCTCCTCAGACAAAGACACAGGCCCTTTATTAGAACCAACCTCCTTGCGTT
Organism: Clarias macrocephalus; assembly: GCA_011419295.1. Classification (NCBI taxonomy): domain Eukaryota; kingdom Metazoa; phylum Chordata; class Actinopteri; order Siluriformes; family Clariidae; genus Clarias; species Clarias macrocephalus. The sequence goes on along the minus strand of JAAGKR010000174.1, from coordinate 39,577 downwards.
CTCCTCTAGTGATGGAGCTGGATGCCTCTGAAACGTTCTTTGTCTTTACCCTGCCCACTTTTCTCTCTTCCTTCACTGTTCTGCTCCTTTTTCTTAATGACTTCTTAGACCAAGTCACGGGCCCTTCATGAGAACCAACCAGCCCTTCTCGTTTCACTGGAATCTCCTTGTGATCTCCTTTAGTGAAGACACTGGAGGCTTCTAAAGCTTTCATTGTCTTGACTCTAACCATGTTTGTTACTTTCTTTTCTCTTCTGCTACTTTTTCTACATTGAGGCGCAAGTCTATCATGAGAAACATTCATTCTCCTTTTCACAGGAACCTCCTTGCTTTGCTCTGAGTGCAGGGTGACACAGGGTGCCTGTACACAGGTCTCGACTGGGAGCAGATGTGCTGAGGAATTGAAGAATTTTATAAATGACCAGGTCTGATTGATAATAATATAAAGTAACTGTGTGTTACCATATATAATTGTTTGAAATGTTAAATAGAAACAGACAACTATTGAAGAATTGCATTGAAGAACACATTTCCAGAGTATTTACTATTACTTGGTGGACACTTGTATATCAAAATTAATGATATATATGGTTTAAGTGATATTTAAAAAAAAATCTATTCAATGAACCAAATATAGTCTTACAAGATGACGAGGGCCCTCGCTGTTACAACTGAGATACAAATCTACATTTAATAGGAAAATTCTTTCTCAAAATCAGGAGTGTGTTCCGGATAGATTCCCTAATTAGCCGATTTATTAACTCACTCACTCATCATCTATATGGCTTCATCCTGTATTCAGGGTCACGGGGTGCCTGGAGCCTATCCCAGGAGACTTAGGGCACAAGGCGGGGTACACACTGGACATGATGCCAATCCATCGCAGGGCACACACATACACACATACACTCACACACTTATTCACACACTATGGCCAAATTGGGAATGCCAGGTAGCCTAACCTACATGTCTTTGGACTGTGGGAGGAAACCGGAATACCCGGAGAAAACCCTCCATGCACACAGAGACGGGAATCAAACCTGGCCGAGAATCCGACCCGGTCCCTGGGGGTGTAACCACTAAACCGCCGTGCTGCCATTGATTCATTAACTGATGTCTTAAACGAAACAGAACAATCTGCTCATATACAGTATATATACATAATTCATATAATTTATATAGTAAATATTATCCACCACGGTTAATATTTGAATTTTATTAATTATGTAGGTATATTATATATATAATTAATATAATTTTACTATATGGTAAATAAAATGTATATATACTATATAATTATAAACTATATAATTGTGTAGTTAATTAACTATATATATTAATTATGTAGTTATATTAATTTACTATATATATACATTATATATATATAGTTAATTATATATAGTGAATAATATATTACATAATATACTAATATAATTAGTAACTACATAATTAATATTAATGTACTTATATATTGCATAATAATAATATTAGTATATATACTATATATATATAGTTAACTACATATTTAATATTAATTTACTATATATATAGTTAATTAAATACATAATGATATAGTTTATAATTATATATTATATATACTTTTGTGTAATAGCTGCACCTTATTTTATTGTATCCTTACCTTATTTCACAACAGAAGTAGTTTCTGATGTAAAAAGAGAAAGAACTTACTATTTGATGGAAAACTGGAAACCCTGTTCTTTTTCCACCAAGCAGAAAATAAGTTATTGAAAAAACTTATAGCTTTCTGCATGGTGTCTTTCTTTCCTTCACTCAGCAGTGAACAGTGAAATGTGATCTCTTTGAAGTCTGGATCTGACTGAACACCTGTACTGCAGAGAGAGACAGAGTCCTCCATGACGCAATAATCTCTCTCTCTCTCTCTCTCTCTCTCTCTCACACACACACACACACACACAAAACACCTACACGCAACACAGGAATACACAAACGAAAGAGGGACGAGATAGACATTAAAACATCGGCGGGCAGTGACGCGGCTGTGTGTGTGTGCGCGTGTGTGTGTGTGCGCGTGTGTGTGAGCGCGTGCGCCACTGCGGGTGAACTGAGTGAAATGTAAAGAGATGTTTAGAAGCTTTAAGAAGTTTGTTTGATGTAAAATACTGTTAAAGAAAAAAAATATATATACACAAAAAAACATTGATGGAGTAATTATTTATTTATTAAAATTACAAATTGTAAACAGTAATATAACGTTAAAAGCTGTATATTGTATAGAAATTATGCATTAAACAAAAAATTATTTATTAATGTTTATATTCTTATTATTATTAACATTAATAATAATATGGTGTTATTTATTTCGCAATGTTTAATGAATAATGTATTAAATCTATTATTCATCTTTTTGTGTTTTCTGCCCTAAAAATTGGCCAATAACATATACAACATTATACCATCTATCAAAAACACCCATCCTTAAATCCTCAGCTATTACCCTTAAAATAGCTATATTTATAATAAGCTATAAGATTTTCCCTCTAAATGATTTTGTTGCTTTTGTTGTTATTATTATGTTGTTATTATTATTATTATTATTATGATTATTTCATTTTCATTCGCTATCTCGTTTATTTTGTACAGTCGCAGGAGGCCTGAAGCGTATCCTAGGGGAATCGGGGCACTATGAGGTACACCATAAACAGGTTTCCAAATCATTGCAGCGCTCACAAACACACACTATGGGTAATTTGGGAACGCCAACTATCCTACTCTACATGTCTTTTGAGTGTGAGAGGAAACCAGAGGACATTAAGGAAACCCATCAAGCACGAGAAAAAGATGCAAACTCCACACATACAGCCTATTACACATAGTATAACACATACTTTTATTATTATTATTAGTAGTAGTAGTAGTCATATTATTATTAAATTATTATTATTATTATTATTATTATTATTATTATTATTATTATTATTATGTTATTCCACAAAGTCAGAGTTGCTTGTGTTAGATCTATACTAAATTATGTTGATGCATAACATATTATTAATATGTTTTTTTTACTACTTCATAAAATCACTATTGTGAAACAATTCAATGAGTGTTTTCTGCCCTAATAATATGATAACCTATGCAAAATTATAATATAAAAATACTGTATACAAAATGATATCATGAGGTAACATATAAAAATCCCTATTCAAATCTGTGGTACTTAACTTTAAGTTATACTGTATATTTTAAGCTACATAAAGATTTTCCTCCTAAATTATGTTGTTCCTGTTGTTGTTGTTGTTATTATTATTATTATTACTCACTTGTTCTCTATACCATTTATCATTTACAGGTGACTCAGTTATATAGGTGAGGTACACACTGGGCAGGTTTCCAAGTCTGCACAGAGGACACATGCTGTGCAGTATAAATATAATAATAATAACTATTATTATAATTATAATAGTAATGTAAGTATAATAAATGCATAATATAATAACTAAATAAAAAAATATTCCACAAAGCCGAAGCTGCTTGATGAATACTGCGTTTGATCTGAATTAAACTATGTTGAAGTACAGCCTATTATTATTATTATTATTATTATTATTATTATTATGTTTTTAATTACTTGATTAAATAATTTATGTGAAACAATCCCATAAATGTTTTCTGCTCTAAAAATATGTGGATGAGTTATCCACCATTATATTTTAAAGTAAAATCTACCAAAAACAACAATACCTTCTTAAATCCCTGGCTATTAACTTTCAGATAACTTCATTTTAAACTTCAAATAATCTTGATGCTGTTGTTGTTGTGTGTGTTTTTATTTTTTATTTTTAGATTTGCTCATTTCATGCATGATTTTCCAAGACGTATCAAATGTGACCCTAACCCTACATAGTAAATAATGATAGCAACTGTGAGGCAATGCAATGTAATAATAATAAAATGGTAATAAAGCAGGAAGGGGTAAAATTGGTAAGCTAATACGCATTCTGTTGTTTTTCCTGCTTTGATACAGGTGTATATTGACTGGGAATAACTATACATTGTGTTTTGAATATGGATTCAATTGTAGTGTATTTACCTGAATGAGCTGCATGCTTTATTTAGCAAAACAGTTTTGCAAAATCTATATATAAAACAGAAATTCTGTTTGTGGCTTTGTGTGTTTGTGTATTGGGCAGGTAGTTGCGTCAAAGGCGCGTCACAGGTGTTCCTCACACAGATGTGTTACAGTCGTTCCTCACTGAATGTAACAATAGGCTATTTTGTTATGTCATAATTACAGAAGGCAGTGTCATCATCAACTTTTATGACATCCTATGAAAGCTCATAGTTACTTAGACCCCGGATCAGGCTGCAGAGTGTCTATAGTGACAGCGCATATGAAAAGCCAATAAAACCCTGAATCAGACTGCGACGTGTCCACAGCGCTGGTGTACCTGACAGGCAGAAATAGGGGCTGCCAAAACATTGGAGCAGCGTGAGGAGCGGCAGCGAGTTGACTGCACACTCAATTTGCAGGCAGCGGTGGCACCACTAATGCTCAATCACCTTACAAGATTTAGAGAAAACTATCCAATAAATTCATAAGTAAAGTAATATACATGTACCACAGTTTACAGTAAAAATCTGTATCTATATACATCTTCTGCAAATGAACGCCAAAGTAATCAAATTATCTGTTTTAGGTATATGTAATTTGCTTGATGTGTGTCTCATCAGGTTCATGGTGTGTATATGTAGAGGACACGGGTTTCTGACAGCTGTATTACTAACAGCTGTTTTCCTTTTACTTGTCAGCTACATCCCTGCACACACCCAGACACTAATATCTGTTCCTGAATTGAGAAAGTGTTCTTGTACATTCACAATAAGGGACAATTTCTGATCCAGAAATTGTTCCTTATCCACCAATTGTAAAAGAAAGATGAATGTGAAGTGATGGCTACAGACTGTACATTTTCTTTTTTTAAAGAGATTGCAGGTAAGCAATAGACTTGGGTGGCCAGTATGGGTACAAGCCCTTGTTCAGCTTGGTCTCAAAGAAAGTGGTATATACTGTATTCAGATCCTTGATGATCACCTGATTGAACAGAAGAATGTTCTTGAACTTCTCCAATTGTGGGACACAGAACAGGGATATACAGTAACACGCTTCCATAGAGTCCATTTTAAAACCATAATGTCCATTAACCTGCAATGGGCTTGATAGATCAAGTAGGACAAAAACAAAATTATTTGCAAACCAGTTGCAGGTGCATTGGTTTGAGAAATATGATTGGAAATGTTTGTATCTGGTGAGGGTCCTGAGTTTGTGTACATGCAAGTCAATTCACTAATGTGGACCTTCATCAACAGTTTAATTCAAACTGTTTAACTGTTGTTTAATGGTAGTTGAAATCCAGTATAAAACTATAAAACAAGCTGTATCTAGCAGGTCCTCTTTCTCCTAAGCAGAGATGTTTTGGAGGTATTGATTTGGAAAGCAGTGCTTATGTTTTAAACAAAAAGGCAAGGCAAGAGGTAAGGTTTGTTGGAGTGGTATGCATCTGTGACTTTGCTCTTGCCATGCATAGTTAGGCAACTACGTATACTGCAGGACTCAAACTGAGTTCTTCAGTAAGTCAACAACACTCTTTTAATATTCATTTAACTACTACTACTATTAATAATAATAATTCAAGCTATGGTGATTGTATTTACTGTCTCTGTCTCCTGTGCATTGACAGCACTGGTCTGAGGATCAACTGGCTTTGGAACATTCCAGACTGTGAAATGCAGCTAGCACTCACAGACATACACCATACTCAGTAATGTATACTAATTAAAATTCGAGAATTGATAAACCTGAAAAGGAAAGTGTTTTATCTAGAATATTGTATGAACAATGACAGCAATGTGTGCCCCCTGTGATGAAAAACTTGAAGTAATCCAAAGTGTCTCATCATATCCATCGCGACTCATGTGCCAATGCACACTCATTACTCAGTGACCATTTTCAGCTCATATAATTGTTACACCTGAAATACAACCAAGAGGATGCTCATTCACTCACTCTCTCACTCACTGATCGTCTATACCGCTTTATCCTGTAAACAGTATCGCGGGGGACCTGGAGAACTATCCCAGGAGATCTACGGCACAAAAGGGGTACCTGGTGCTGGTGCGCAGTCATGTTGGAACTGGTTTGGTGTTGCTTTTTAGATGTTGTGCTCAGCCCCTGCTTAATGCTTCAGCATGCCAAGACATTTTGAATAATTTCATGCTCCTAACTTTGCGGGAACAGTTTGGGGATGTCCTCTTTCTGTTCCAACACTACTGTGCACCAGTGGACAAAGAAAGGTCTATAAAGACTTGGATGAGCAAGTTTAGTGTGAATGAGTCCTGACCTCAGCCCAAAAGAACACCTTTGCGATGAATTAGAGCGGAGACTGCGGGCCAGAGCTTCTCGTCCAACATCAGTGTCCTACCTCATAAATGTACTTTTGGAGGAATGGACATTTTTGGTCATAAATTCCCTTAAAAACACTCATTGTGGAAATGAGTTTGGAATATGCAGAGTGGACAAAAATTTATACACACAGTGGCCTTATAAAATTCTAATTGAATTATGGCAACAATGTGTAGTATTATGTTTCCTTTAAAGATGTCAGTAGTTGCATCATCGTTGATGCCATCATGTGACCGTCAGAAGCGAGACATATACTGTATTCTTTATGTTAGGGTGTGTATACATTTTTGGGGCCCTGTGTGTAGATACAGGGGCCGGGTTCTATTCCCAGCCAGGCTCGATTCTCATCTCTGTGTGCATGGAATTTGCATGTTCTTCCTGTGCTTGGTGGGTTTCCTCCGGGTACTCCGGTTTCCTCCCACAGTCCAAAGACATGCAGATTAGGCTAATTGGCGTTCCCAAACTGTAGTGTGTAACTTTGGGGGTCTTTCCATAAACCCAGTCCCAGTAGTGTGTGAATGAGTGTGTGAGTGTGTGTATGTGTGTGTGCACACATTATATTGGCACCCTGTCCTGGGTGTACCCCCGCCTCGTGCCTTATGTCTCCTGGGATAGGCTCCAGGGCCCTGCGACCCTAAATACAGGCTAAAGCGGTATAGACGGTGAGTGAGTGAGTGAGTGTAGATAGATAGATAGATGAAAAGACAAATACACACACGCGCGCGTGTGCAGACAAGGGGAATTTTTGCTAATATTAAGGAATTGATATAGTGATTGCTAACAATATTCGTTTGTATAAGCCATTTTGTAATTGAATAAACTTGTGCTCCAAAATGAAGACTTTTAAACTAAACGGGAAGAACAACATTTGACCCCGGATGTAAAAACAGTGAGACTCGGCCCCGTGAGGAGTTAAATTCCAATGTGAATGGGTTTTACTCGGAGAGTGAGCTAATATTAAGCCTTATAAACAGGCACATATCACGCTGTGGAACAGGTCCTACAGACTTAGAATTAAAATTAAAATAAAACCCGAAAATGATTTTGAGGACTTTGTCGCGAGCGCCCATTAGGACACGTGAGCTGAAGCGGCTCGCGCGAGGTGAGAGCACTTTAAGCTCGTGCTTTGCTGAGAGCGGTAGAGCGGGGTTTATCCTCAGGTCGGCATCAGCGGACATCTTCCACAACCTGGCGCTAGAGGACTGGATCTACGAGTGTGTGGAGCTGCAGAGCCGGAGCGTGTTGCTGTTGTGGAGGAACGCTCCGGCTGTGGTGATCGGGAGGCACCAGAACCCCTGGCAGGAGTGTGAGGTGAAGCTGCTGAGGCAGAGCGGGATCCCGGTGGCGAGGCGGAGAAGCGGCGGAGGTGCTGTGTACCACGATCTGGGCAACATAAACATGACCTTCTTCACCTCGAAGAAGAAATATGACCGCATGAGGAACCTGGGGGTCATCACCGACGCACTGAAGGCGCTCAGCCCTGGTCTGGATGTCTGTGCCACAGAGAGATATGACATCATCCTGAACAAGTGTTATAAAATCTCTGGCACTGCAGCCAGACTGGGCAGGACGGCCGCCTATCACCACTGCACCCTGCTGTGCTCCGCAGACCGCTCCGTCCTCTCATCAGCCCTGAAAAGCTCATGCACCGGCATCAAAAGCAATGCCACCCCCAGCGTCCCATCCCCTGTTACAAACCTCTCCGACCACGACCCCACCCTGACCCCCGTCTCCCTCATGGAAGCCATCGCGTCTCAATATAATAAAGAATTTGACCTCGACGGTCCTGTCCTCACAGTCGACCCGGAATCAGAAGCATCACTCCCTGATATTCACAAGAGGACCTCTGAGCTGAAAAACTGGGACTGGGTTTATGGAAAGACCCCAAAGTTCAGCATTTGCACATCTTTTATGGTGGGAAACACCAACATCGGACTGGAGATGGACATTAAGAACGGGGTCGTGGAAACCTGCGTCGTGGACGTGCCCCGTAACTGGCTGCCTGCAGACTTTGTGATAGAGTTCTGTTCCAGTTTAACAGGTGTCCGGTACTGTCCAAATGAGTTTGCCGTGGCTGCAGCGGCTTTCCTGAGGACGACCTCGTCTTCTCGTCAGCATGCACAAAACACACTAAGACTCTGTGAAAGCATTGTATCAGTAATGTAATAAAAGGATTGGATTAGTATGTGAAGTCCTTGTCTAAGCACCTGATACTGTATGTTCACCCATTCTCAGTTATCTGTGCAGTGTGCCAAACTCCACTACAAACTAATATCATAAACATCAATTAAAACATCAATACAGTATCTATCTATCTATCTATCTATCTATCTATCTAATCTTTCACATATGTGATACATACATTTGGTCCCTTATACCCCAATTACACTGTGAGCTGATTGCAAAAGTTTACACCCCCTCCCCCAAATAAAAATAACCCTCTCCTCATTAGTTTATCCACACTGGAGAGCTCACAAGTTTGATATTCTTGTCATACACACACAAAATACTGGATTTCTTTCAAAACCATGAAACAACACATATGGCATTAGGTTATTAAATAAAAACAACCATCAGTTGTTACTTTAAGACACAAAGGTCAGCTGAACAGTTTTTATAATAATAGTATTGTCAAGTGCATTTGCAAAACTCATCATCAAGCACCATGATGAAACTGGCTTTCATGAAGACCATCCCAGGAAAGCAAGAGTAAAAGTTCATTTAGTCTCAAAAATCCCCAATTAGCAGCACCTTCGATAAGAGCCTTTATGAAGGCTTTACAGAGCATAAGTAACAGATACATCTCACTTGTATAAAAATCACAAAAGACCAAGTTTGACTGCTAGTGTGTGTACATATACAAAGAAACGTCTTGGAAACAGACAAAAAAAAAATGCCATACCAAAGATGCTTTTAAAAACATTTCTGCATAAACGTAAGTTTTATAAAGCATGCTAAAAAGTAATAAAATAAACAGTCCATATTTGGTGTGAAAACTACCAGATATTGAAAATAATCAGTAGTGTTAAATACAGATGTGTAAAGATTTTGTAAGATAGCTGTTAGGTTTTTACCAAGTGTGCTGGAGAATATGCTGGAGAGTTTTTCTGGTAACTTTGTCACATTTTTCTATTATTATTCAAAACCCAGGAGCCTACATTATTAATTTGTTTTCATTTGAAAACTGGTCTGTCATGTAATATGTTGCTTTCTTTACAGGCATGCAAATATTCTTTTGTAATGTGAATCAATCAATCAATCAATCAATCAATTAATTAATAATTTTTTACAATTATGTTTGGAAATAAAACATGATTTTGTACATAATAATGCAGACATGATAAACCTATATATGAGGGTGTATCAAATATTCGAGACTGGCGTGCCACTGATCTGGGTCTGTACGTTCTCCCTCAGATGCCTTACCGTCTGGCAGTAAAATTTGCTATTGACGGTCTGGTACCTGGGGGCGAAAAAACTTGTAGAATCATATCAAACATTTCTGTGGCAGATTTCCCCAATTTCACATATAATTTTATGTTCGTTGTCTTTGTTCTAACTTGCTGTCTGTGATGAAATACTAGACGTGGTAATGCAAGTGGTCAGAATAGCACCAGTTGCACAGCTCCTGATGGGCACAGAATGATGTCTTTTGGCACACTGACTTGTGAAGGTCGATGCTCCTTGTGACTGTTCGTGCAGCCTCGTGCTGCCCTCTGTCGGCGTGTTATAAAACCTTTTGCTTCCACCTAGTATAACAACATTTGTACTAAATATCATGCCTAAGACTTTTACATTGTACTATGCACAATATATATGTATCCATATTTATTAACTATATTCTATTTATAATTTTTTATTATTCATTTTGTTACTTAAGTTCCTGCGCTGTATAATACAGCACAGCAGTTATAATGTGTCAAATCCCAAATCACTCACTAACTACGGAGCCCTCTAGTGCACTGCTGCAGTTGTAGCACTTACAACATTTCCTGCCCTTCGTAGTGCGTCATGCTAGGGAATGCGGGATGATTAGGGATAGGGCGAACCTTCATCCGGCGCATGCGCAATCCTGCCCTAAGCGACCATATGCGCTAAGCGGTGACTACACAGCAGAGAGAGCTAAGAGGGGGAAATTCTCACACAGTAACCATGGGAAAGAAACAGAAAAATAAAGGAGACGACGGGTAAAGTATACTGTGGTGATGGTGCTCGTTGCGGATGTGGAAGAGTTGTAAGGGGTGTGTAAGTTGAGGAGAGTGTTAGCCGTACGAGTCTGAGCCATGGGCTTCATGTGGCGGTAGCTAGTTAGCTTAGCATGTGTGGCTAGGCCTAGGTCGCTATACCGGCTTTGGGATATGACGGTAAAGATGCACAGCTGGGAATTAATATGTTATTTAATGTCTGTGAGTGTGAGGCTGTGTGTCAGGGGTGTATTATGAAGAGAGGATGAATAAATAAAAGAAAAGCATCTGATCTATTCACGTGACGTTCTCCCCAGCAGTGAAGAGAAACATGCAGATGAGTGCAGCATCATCTGTTTCATTGTAACGCTGTATTCTCTCTTCACACACACTGTGTTGTGTGCCTGACTTTTGTCTCTTGGCTCATTTTCTGAATCCATGATTATGATGCAGTGACTTGTTTAGAGGATTAAAACACATTGCTGTGCACACACACACAGAGAGAGAGAGAGGGGGAAGTGTACAGGTTGCACGGTACAGCTTTGCGGTCCTGACTCGAATAGTAAGTCAGTAATCTTATATCATGTGGCCCGATGGCTAGTGCGCATGCGCACAAGTTGCCTGATGACGTCACAGTTCAAGTTTTCCTCTTCATTTATTGCACATTCAAGTTCAGTATCCAGAGTCCAATCTAATATTAATATAATTATGACCTTTTTTTTAATTGTTTAATTTTTTTTAGTTAATAGAAAGTAGTCATCTTTGGTGAACACCTTAAACTTTTTATGTATTAATGGATACTGAAATTCTCTCACGAAGAGACAAGGAGTCATGAATGGAGTAACGCGTTCATTACAAAAGTACGCGACTGTTAGCTTTCTACTGAGTATTCTGATGAGACGTGACGAGGCCAGACATTGAGTTTGATACCGAGTTGTAGTTGTAAGTCTTTTGGCACACGCGGTTTGGCAAAGGTTTTACGCCAGATACCCTTCCTGCTGCAACCCTGCCATTTTATCCGGGCTTGGATCCGGCACTCCAGTGGATGGTGTTTGGGCACTGGGTGGGGATCGAACCTGGGCCTTCCACATGGCAGGCGTTAAACCTATCACAGAGTAACACTTCTTAATACGTTTTAATGTAATAATCCTGCTGTGGTGATACGGGAGACACTGAAAACGGTGTTCGACTGAATTAATGAATGAAATCTTAAACTAGTCAACCATTATACAACAATTAGTTGCATCATTTTTGTTGTTTAACAGTGTTTGGAATCTGGTAGGCTACATTACCATCAACTGTAGGTCTCATTCTGATTTTTCCAGTCCAGCCTTCCTTGAAATCATCTAATGCTTCCCTCTCTGATCTGGTCTTGATTTAATTATATGCATGACTCAGTCACAGTGTTCTACATTCATTAATTACACTAATTGTCAAGTCGCAGCATGAGTGAAAGTAGATCTATGCGGTCCACAGTACTGAGGAGAGAGCAGCTGCCTGCCAAAACACACATTCATAACCAGTTACAATAGCATTTTCGGCAAGAAAACACATCTAAAAACATTGTCACTTTGTCTCCTTAATAATTGCTTCTAAGCCTAAGGTGAGCTGCATAGCTAACTAGTTCCTAACACAAGGCTGAATTTCAAATCACTCTCTAACCCCTGATCACTACTTGGCATGTGGGATGAGTGAGTGTACACCCTACATAGCACACTAGCTTTCTATTTTAAGATTTAACCCAAGAAATCCAGAAGTTAACTGAGCTGATATTTTAAAGTGGAAATGTAAAGAGAAATTTATGAGACTTGCAGGATTCTCCACCACCTGCATGGTTTATTCTTGGCTTTTTTGTGGAATTTAAAACTATGTTCAACCCTGTTAGTCACCAGCTTCACCAGTCATGCTTAGTTGGTTCCGCCAGTCGTCAAAATAACTGATTAAAACAAACAAACAAAGCATAATCTGTTGATGATAACTGGTGTTTTTGGGGCTGTTGTATAAAAGCAATATCACACTCGAGGTTGTACTGAATATCAGCACGGCTGTGAAACGCAGACTGCATCCTTGTGCCAATATTCAAAACAACAGCACTCCTTCTTGTTTAATGGTGGGATAAAAAAAAATGCTGATCAGGGATTGGCTGTGGAGAATGTTTACTCATGCGAGCGCGAATCAGTAAGTGTTTACACACTAGTGGTGTGAGTTGACCGTCGCATGCTTAAAACGTAATCATATTTTTCGCTAAACGGGTCCAAACGTGTTGAGATGCCGTATGTGTCAGACAGTCATGGGTGTGAATCAACACGAAGCAGGTGGATCAAGGAGGGGAAAAAACTGACTAAGTACACATTGTCCAATTAAATTACTACTTGTACAGAAGGACAACCGATTAAGCCATAGTTGAGTGGGTTTTTATTTGGATGAAAGAACAACCAGTTTTTAAAATGTTTTTATTCATTTATTTTTTTTACACTAAAAAAAATCACAAACAATAAATAAATGTGTGTTCTCCACATCATTCATATTATGCTGTAGATGAACCTTATGACCATATAATGAGTTTCACTATTGACATTTTAAGCCCATCAAAAATTATATGAGGTGCTGTGCCTAATAATGGCGCGCACACACTAACATTGTGCATAAGACCTACAGATCGAAATTGAAAATGTGAAAAAGTCCGTCTGATGCCGATTCGACACAACAAGCTGGTGTTGGTTTAATACCAGTACGAGTTCCCTGTTAGGGTGGATCCTTACTGTTAACACGTTATCTAGCGTTTAGAAAGGGATTGCATTTCACTGAGTAATCTCTTATCTAGACCTTGACATTGCTCATGGTGGGACTTTCCCCCCCGCTAACTCTCATTCTTTATAATGCTGTGTTGCAGATTGTAACCGGTTCCTGAAGTATTCTCAGTCTGCTTGAGTCTGTTTTTTTAATTGTGTAATGATGAAATCGATTTTCATGCAGTTGCATAAAAACTGATCAGTCTTTAATAACAGCTAATTATTTCCTTTGTCTCCAAATATATATATATTTTTGTAAATTTCAACAAACTTCAATACAACATATGTTTCAGTCTAGAAGGAATGCAGCCTGAAACTCTTAAATCATGAAAGATCACCTGTAAACTTTGTTTAATTTAATCTTGGGTTTGTTTCCTTTCAATGTAGTAACTCCAAACAACTACATTTTACAACCATGATGATTAAGAAAAGCATCAACGCATGATGTAAAATAGATGTTTAACTGTTCTTCTTCTTGTACTGTCATACAGTTCAGTCGCTTAAAGCTGATCAGACACTAAGTTTTATTGATCATGTGCACCAGGTTTGTTCACTGACTGAATACAATAAAAAAAAAAAAAAAAAAAAAACAGAGAACAGCAGGGTTTTTCTCTGTAATTTAATTGAAGCCAAGCAGAATGGGTGAAAACCATCATCGCAAGAATTTCACGTAACAACTCAGAGAAGAATCGATGATAGATACTGGATAATCGAAGGGGGGGGGGGGAGTGTGGACCTGTATGTAGTATGGACCTGAAAACGGTTGATATGTGGGGAGTATGTGACATCACTTCCTCCATACCGTGGACCTCCTCACACTGAAAGACTCAACTGAATTATTTTTTTTGATGTGCCAGAAATCCATCCATAAGACTGTCCTGGAGCCGGATTTTTAGTTTCTTTAGGAGATTAATAGTGTGCTTGAACGCTGCACGTCACACAATAATGAGGCAGCTTCTAAAATTATCCAGCGACTGATTTTGGGCTCTGAAATTGGACTAAACGTGTGTGGGTTTTTTATTTATTATTTTTTTTAAGCGATAAAAATGATGAAGGATGATTTGTATGCCTTGCAGCCGTAATTCGATTTGAATATAAACTAAATTAGACGCCGTTTGAGGCCTAGTTTTCAAAAGGCAACAACAATATGAGATGAGGCAACTGAGGCCTTGGTTTGTTTCACAACAGAGAACCGTCTCCATGTTTAAGGACCCCGGGGTAAACAACAGTGAGACGGATTATCTTGTCTCTTTAGTTATTTCTGTTATGCAGTGGCACGATGAAGTCTAATTCATTCACGCTATAGGAATAAATGTAGCGAATACCCAGGTACGTGTTAATCAGGTGTGCAACCGTAAAATCCCATACAATGTCAATTTTTTATTATTATAAAAATATAAATGAAAAAGTTATAAAAGTCCTGCAAATTCTTTGGCTTTCCCTGATGGTCTCAGGCCTGTTTGTTTTGCACTAGCACGCTGTAGCCTTCTTTGCTGCTTATTAGAGGAAATATAAAGTGTGTACAGAACAAATGAGTTACTCGCCATGTCTAACACGCCATCGGACCCAGTCACACGGTGTGATCAAGCACTCTCCTGTTTATCATCCTAATCTCTCCGTTCATTCTTTAGTTACTTTTTCCTGGAGTGTCAGAGTTTCATCACCCAGTGTGTGTGTATGCTGAGAACAGCAGTTTAGCCAGTTTGTGTGTGTGTGTGTGTGTGTGCGGGTCCTGCCCCGTCTCATCTCGTCCCGTGACGTGACGTGCCTTCCTCTCTGAGGTGCTTTCCACTGCTGATGCAACTGTATGTAAGGCTCCTCTATATAAACGCCTCCATGTGTCGGTCACTTCCTTATTGCTGTAGACTCTGCAGCAGGTAAGAACACTGAGAGCTTTAACTCGCGCTTCAGGACCGTTATGGTTTGATTTTGTATAAAGATGTAGTTCTTGAGATTAAATGTAGTGCAGGATGTTAAGTATATTATTATTTCTTTATCACGGACCCGTTGCATTCTCGGACTCGATTGAAAAGTTGTTGATTAATTTCTCGTAGCGGCGGCTCGGACAGGAGCGCCTGCTGTGCTGTAATTTAAATTATTAGTTTATTTATGTTGAAACGTTTATTCAAATATCTTATTGTTTCTACAGAAACTCGTTCACAAAACATGTCTATTTTAAAATGGGAAAAATAAAGGGTAATCAATAATATGGCCAAGCTTTCTGATAGTAAACGTTTTATTTCAAACTTTAATAGAAGGAGTTATAAGGAGTTTATAAGTAAACCACATGGAAAGCCTCCTAGACAGAGGAGTTTGTGCTTTTCTGGATTTTTTGTCATGAAAAAGTAGAATTTTTGTCTTGAGGAGTGTGTGCGTGTGTGTGAGAGAGAGAAAAAAACAGCAATGGGGCAGCAATAAAGAAAAATCCACTTCAGACTATATTTAATAATTTTTTTTCTTTATACTGGAAAAAATGTGGTTGAATGGTGGTTATATATAATGTGTTTGTGTGTGTCAGCCAAAAGAAATGTATACACACTTCCAGAAAAGGAAAATAGTATGATGTGTATTACATCATATAATATTATGATGATGTTAATATAATATTAATGGACCTATATATCTATTATGAATATTATCATATATATCACTATATTTAACGAAAAAATGGCAAATAAAATTAGTATTAAAATATTTATTTACTAATATTTAAATGAATAAAATTTTAGTACTAAATATTTATTTTCCTGAAGTGTGTATGCATAAAAAAAAATTCTTGGCTATATATAATTTGTTTATCTATTTTGCACCCACCAATGTAGAAAACAATTATTTATATAATGGCAAATGAACACTAAACGCCTCATCTGATATATTCCGTCCGCAGCGCCAAAGACGACGGAGTCGACATCGACGCCTTAGCAGCTGAGATCGAGGGAGCCGGCGCGGCGAAGGAACAGAACAAAGGCAAGAGCAAGAAGAAGAAAGGAGGAAAGAAGGAAGACTTTGAGTAAGTGTTTCTGAAGTACACGGCAGCGGTGGGCCAAATCTTTTTTTTTTTTTTTTTTTTTTTTTTTACCCCCCTCCCCTGCAGACTTGCACGGCTGTGTGAACTGCAAACACAGTGCGGTGACATTTTAACATTGCGCGTGGTACTGAAATCCGATTGCCTGGCAACAAGATGTGTTTCTGAACAGAAATTGGCCCGTGTCCGACTTTCCTCTCAGTCCGACGCAAAGTTTGTCAATATTGCGTAATACTGTGAAGAGTTTTACAGTGAAGGAGGATTTGACTGGTATTTGCTTTGAGGATGCTGATAGAGAGGTGATGAGACAGGAGCTGTGGTATTGTAGGAGTGGCAGTGAAGTCTGTTAGAGTGGTGCAGGAGATGTATGAGAGCTGTGAGACAGTGGAGAGATGTGCTGTAGGTGAGACAGAAGAGTTCAAGGTGGAGGTGTGTCTGCATCAAGGATCGGCTCTGAGACAGGACGAGTTCGACAGGTCCAGAGGGCAGAGGGGGTCGAGATTACCGGCATGTGTAGTTTGACAGAGAGATGAGAAAAGAGGAGTCATCAATGAGTGTGGGGAAGACGGCATCTAAACATACCATCAAACATAGTACGAGTGGCTTAACAGGAAAAAAAAAACCCTGATTTGGGCCACCTCAGATTGTTGTTGAATAAACGTACCCCGTGTTTACTAATGCAAACCAGTGATAAGGTTTTAGTGTGCTGATTTGTTCATGGTGGTGTTTTGCAGTGAGGACGACATCCTGAAAGAACTGGAAGAATTATCACTTGAATCCCAGGGAGGAAAAGCGAAAGAACCAGCAAAGGTGTGTAACATCCTGTGTAACTGACATAATGACCGCTGACGCCACAGAATAGAGAGATAAAGCATTATCAAGCGAAGTTACATAAAGCTCTGTGCTTGTAAAGAGCAAGATTGTGTAACTGATGTAATTAGATTTTTTTTTTTCACCAGTAACCCCTGAGTGGCGCAGCGGTAAACCGCTCGCCCTATCATCCGGAGATCGCTAGTTCGATTCCCGGGTGATGCTGTAACCTCTCGCAGTCGGAGGTCTAGAGAGAGCTGATTGGCCGAGCTCTCTTGGAGGGGAGGGATGAGAGGTACTTAGTGCTCCCACATTAATCGCGGCTCTACAGACAACCAGGGGCATCTCTGAGCTCACACTAGCGGAAGGAGTGGAGAGCGATGTCCTCCGAATGTGTTACGCTGCCCCCAACGGTGCGTGAGCGAGCAACGTGGTTCGGAGGAAACATGTGACAGTCTTTGGCCCTCTTCCTGATTGACTGAATATTAGTAGCCTTAATGTGGGAGCCCCCTAGTGACAGGGAGGAATTGGATACGACTAAATTAGGAAGAAAATTCTGTAAAAAAAAAAATTATAATAATAATAAAATAAATAAATAAAAATAAATTTCACCAACTACCAGTTCGTACTTGAGGGGTCTGGTGTGGATATAACATGTAAAGAAATTTGTTCCAATGGAGCAGCTGTATGATGTGTTTACCTAACAGTGTTTAAGGTGCATGACAGCTTAACTAATATTCTTCATTTATAGTGTCGTGTATGATCTCATAAATTCTTTTTTTATGCTCTTATCGTCATTGTAACGTCTCTAACTCGCCGTGCACAGAAATCCGACTCCATAGAGGAAGCGGAGCCCGAGCCAGTACTCACCAAGGCAGACAAGAAGAAGGCCAAGAAGGGCAAGCGTGAAGACGATGAGGGTGAAGAAGCTGCGGGTAAAGACAACATGGAGAACGAGAGCAGGACGAAAGGCAAAAAGGCAGTGGCGGCTCCCGTTGCTGCTTCTGCTGCTTCGGAGTCTGACGACGAGTCGCAATCCCGACGCAAAGCCAAGGCCGCCAAGAAGGGTGGGCGGAAGGGCGCGTCCGACTCTGAGGATGACGATGAAGATGGACGTGCGAAGAAGGCCGGAGGAGGAGGAGGGGGGGACGCGGGAGAAGATGAAGAGCAGTCAGACGACGACTCTCAGGCCGCACGCAAACAGAAGAAAAAGGCGAAGGCGAAAGCGAAGCCCGACAGCGACAACGACGACGCAGAAGACGACGGTTCCTTCAAGATGAAGACGGCGGCCCAGAAAAAGGCGGAGAAAAAGGAGAGGGACAGAAAGAAGAAGGAGGAAGAGCGAGCCAAGATGAAGGCGAAAAAGGAGAAGGAGGAAGAGGCTACTAAGAAGGATGCGCCCAAGGCTGTAGGAAAAAGTGCAGTCCCTTCAGAAGGCAAAAAGACCGAGGCGGAGGACGTAGACGCGGCTGAAGACCAGGGCGAAGGTGAGACTTTTTATAACGGTTACACTCAAAGCACGACTGTAAAAACATTTTAATAATGATGTTTTCAAAATTTCCTTTCCCCTTAGATGAGGGTGAGGGCGAGAAGAAGAAGAAGGACAAGAAGAAGAAGAAAGGAGAGAAGGAAGAGAAGGAGAAGAAGAAAGGGCCGGGCAAAGCCGCAGTGAAGGCCATGCAGGAGGCTCTGGCTCGGATAAAGGAGGAGGAAGAGCGAGCCAAGAGAGAGGAAGAGGAGCGGGAGAGACGCCTGGCCGAGCTGGAGGCGCAGAGGCTCGAGCAGGTCAGTCAAACACTGCGATTTACAAGAGCTGGGAGTTTTGGAGATGCCAAGCGCCAAATAGGATTTGATTAGAAAATAAAATCGTGTTAGCTTGGAACTCTGCAAGACTTCCTAAATGTCGTCAGAGAGGTTTGAGCTGTCAAATGCTTTCTCTTTCACAGGAGCGACTGGAAGCAGAGAGGAAAGAGAAGAAGAAGCAGAAGGACAAGGAGAGAAAGGAGAGGCTGAAGAAGGAGGGCAAGCTCCTGACCAAGTCTCAGAAAGAGGCTCGAGCCAGAGCTGAGGCCACGCTCCGCGCGCTGCAAGCCCAGGGTGAGGCAGAGGAACGCGCAGAAACGCAGACTGAGCAGTGCATTTTATATCGGGACATCTCTCTAACTGTTGCTGATTACAGTGTAGTCGGCAGCGTATCATTTAGATTTATCATTAATAAAGTCAGTATAAGTCTATCATATCATATTATTATTTGTTCGTTTGTTTTTGTTTTGTTTTTTAAACAAAACCTCGTTGATCATTCAAGCTTGTCATTTGAGTGTCCGATAGCTAAATAACTTTAACTTTCTTGTACAGTCCTGGTACTACAGATTTAAATCTTATTGTATACATATTAGCTTTTTGTGTGTTAATGTTCCTTCTCTATGCTCATTATTGCAGGTGTTGAAGTGCCATCCAAAGACTCCATGCCAAAGAAGAAACCTGTTTACGGTGACAAAAGAAAAAAGAAGCCAACAGCGCACACCACTGAAGGTAAAGATTTTTTTTTTTATTTTATTATAATTTTATTTTAAACTGTCCTGCTGTGTTTGAACCCTTGCTTCGTTGTATATTAGTGTTTAATTGTTTATTCCTGTTTACTCCGTCAGAGACCTCAGAAGTGGCCTCGCCCACGTCGGAGGTGGCCGAGCCGATTGCCATGACGATGGACGTGAAGGCTTCGAAAGCGGAGCCAGGCAATTTTGCACACTCGTTCTACTTTGCTTGCTGTTGATATTAGTTTTTTGATATTTCACACAAGGCCAGATTGTGAAAGTTTCCTTGTTGTTATTTTTGCAGAGGCTGAACCTAAAGCTGAAAGTGCAGATCTGGATGACTGGGAGGCCATGGCCAGTGATGAAGAAAGAGGTACGACCACCAACGACTAGCTCCACGTCCAGGGCTGTTTACACAGATTGAATCCGTTCTTAGTTTCACACTTTGTTACACAACAAATCAACCTACTTAAAAAAGAAGCCTCATCAGTTTGACCCTGTGCAACCATATTAGATTTCTTAGGTGGAAATGTAACGTTGCACTGTCATTGATTCAACACACACATGGTCGCAATATCAAAAAGCATATACGTATCACAGTAAGACCTCACTTGTTTAAATTGTGTTTTAAAAAGTGTTTTTAAATTTTGCTCGTCTTGCCGATCGCTCGCGGTCCAAGTTTGTGTCGCCCGCTTACGAAGCATAGGGGACACTTAGGGATCGCTATGTGTCGTCTCGCTTCAGCGTCATCACACTTTTTTCTTCTGAAATACACGCCTCTGACCGTTTACAGACACAAAACTAGTTTTTGCAACTCCTGTTATACGGACGAATTGCGAAATTTCGTCCATGGATGTAGTGTGTTACACCACTGTCAAAAATACATCATTAAGGCCACATGCACAGGCATTAGTATCTGAGGGAAGAGGAATCGATTCGCACATGCGCCCGGCCACCGTTTTAAACTCCTAAAATCTTACCTACTATAGTTTAAAAAAAATCTCTCTAATTTTATTTAAGTAGTAGTAATTTTATTGAGACGACGAGAGAGTGCTCGTTTGCTAAATTGCTATTTTGGCGCCGCTGGTTTAAAACGTTGGTGGGGCGCATGTGCGAATCGATTCCTCTTCCCTCGGATAGTAGTAGTAACACACTACGTTCATGGGTGTAATTTTGCAATTCGTTCGAGTAACCGAGGAGTTTTGTCTGTAAATGGTCAGGGACGTATATTTCACTGTAACAAACACAAAATCTTGTCTCTGTAAACTGTTGTGGCCGTAGATTTTCGAACAATTACTTTTTGACAGTGATTTAATTCCATATAGAGCACCTGTAAGAAAGCACAGGCATGCACTTACTGTTTTGTTTTTCAATAAATTACATTTTTCTTCTGAGAAAATTTTACTTTAAACACAAACAGGTCAAAACTGCTGTCCACAACTCCTCCTAAACCATTTATGAGAATTTGACCAAAGGTGCACAATACTGTAGCTTTTTAATTTTCTTTAATAACCTATTGCATGGATGTGCAATAGTGGTTTTCCTTTTGTTTCATTATTATATATTTTTTAATAATGCCATCTAATATAGTGTAACAGTCAGGGGTTTGATAGTGTGGTATTAATTCCTTTGCTGCAATATAATTATTATTCTACAACTAATCATGTATCGTTGTTCTCGTCTCTCTCAGAGTTGAAGAAGGTGCACATCGAGGTGAAGGAGACCGCAGCCACTCAGCCGAGCCACAAACCTGCTGAACAGGAGAACGGTACCGAGGAGGACGATGAGGAGGATGACGAAGACGACGATGAAGAGGAGGACGAGGAGGAGGACGACAGCGAGGACGAGGATGAAGAGGAAGAGAAGGAGAGCCGGACAGCAAAGGAGAAGAGCGTGAAGGAAGAGAGCTCGGAGTCGAGCAGCGAGAGCGATTCTGATGACGAGCGCACCAAAGAGGAGAGGATGTACGACAAGGCCAAGAGACGCATAGAGGTACGCTTGCTCGGGAAATGAGCACAAACGCAAAGCTAAGAGAGGATGAGGGATAAAAACACGACATGGAGATGACATTGCTTAGAAACAAACAGTGTGATGACTACATTAGACAAAAGGGTAAAGAGATATTTAAAAAACTGGGTATGCTAAAGCTGCAAGCGTAATGATATTATAAAGTGATAATGATCATCATACAATGAGGAATAAAAACCAGATGGAACCAAATGATACATCTGGTTCTTCTATCTAATAATGGATTGTTGTGTTTTTTTGTTTTTTTCGCTTCAGAAACGAAGACAGGAGAACCTGAAGAACGTCAACGTGGACAAACTGAGGGCTCCTGTGGTCTGTGTCTTGGGGCATGTAGATACAGGGAAGACGAAAATCCTTGACAAGGTAGGAGTGTGTGCGTGTGTGCGCTGTATCTACTACATCCATTGCTGGGTCACACAGCGTCCCATGTGAGTTTATTAATCCAAACAACTGGGTTGTGCTGTTTTCTGTTTTCTATCTCCAGCTGCGACACACACACGTCCAGGATGGCGAGGCAGGTGGAATCACCCAGCAGATCGGTGCCACCAATGTACCCCTGGACACCATCATTGAACAAACCAAGATGGTGAAAAATGTGAGGCTTTAATTTTTCTAGTTTCCCAACTGAGAAATATGTGCATTATGACATATGTGCCGATGTTTTGTAGGATGGTTTTATGACTTTTTATTTTTGTTTTTCCCTCAGTTTGACAGGGAAACTATAAAAATACCAGGAATGCTGATTATCGACACACCAGGACACGAGTCTTTTAGGTGAGCGCAAATCATTATTTGTTAAATCCAGCTGTATGGATTCCTTATGTGATTCCTTATGTGAATCCTTATGTGGGTGTGATCATATAGTGTGTGTGTGTGTGTATGTGTATATATGTCTTTTTCCGTCTGATCTACATTTCTTTCTATAAATTCTACACAATTATTATTATTATTATTATTTTCATTCTGGGACTGTCTTTCTGCGTTGTCTTCCTTCCTACTTCTTTCAGTCATTTCCTTTTTTCTCACTGATGTCTGATTGATGTCTGCAGTAATCTAAGAAACAGAGGCAGTTCTTTGTGCGACATCGCGATCCTGGTGGTGGATATAATGCACGGGCTGGAACCGCAAACCCTCGAGTCCATCAACCTGCTGAAGGAGAAGAAGTGTCCGTTTATTGTGGCTCTTAACAAGGTGGGCTGAGATCACATGATCACACTGATACCTTTGCCTAAAGCTCTTTTTGGATCTAACTTGTTTTACATTAAGTAATATAATTATTATTATTGGAGAATGATGAAAGGTTTTTTTTTGCTTTGCATTTATGTTGGGAAAGAATCATGTGTCTCTTAAAGAGAGTTTTTGCCCGTAATTAAGAAAAACATACTCAGGAAGCATTTCTGTTGTTTCCCTCCAGAAACAAGACAAGAGCAATACAATATCAATAATGTTTAAGGTTGCAGATGAGTTTAGTCATGTGACCTATTAAATTCCTTACTTTCAGTAATAATGAAAGGCTTGACGATTAAGTCTGTCTGTTTATTGACCATGAGAGGTGGTTAGGCATTATCCACTATACTGAGAATACAATCGTTATACTCGTTAGAGAAAAGTGTATTAGTAGGTACACAGCCTGGCCCAAGGAAGAAAAAAAAAGGACACATTATTAAAACCTGGAAGGATGCAAACTTCATTGAAGAAATGTGGCCAGGAAAAAAAAAGTATAAATGGAGAAAGCTTGGTCAGGTCAGGCTCGTAGAAATCACACCAAAGTTTAATATTAAAACAGCTGTGTGTCCATAAGAAAGCCACTTGCTAGTGAGACTAATTAGGACAAAAGGCTTCAATTTGTACGAGAGCATAAAAATTGGACTTGTGGATAAAGGTCATTCCAGAGTGATGCATACATAGTGGCCACTGTACAAGCCTTTGAAAGCAGTGTTATGATCTGTGGTTTACATCAGTTGGTCACATCTGGACTCAGCAACGTTATGCGGCAATAAAATGAAGTCAGCTGATGATTTGAATGTACTGAATGACCAGCTTATCACGTCAGTGCCAGAGTTT
The DNA here is from genome assembly GCA_011419295.1 of Clarias macrocephalus. NCBI lineage: Eukaryota > Metazoa > Chordata > Actinopteri > Siluriformes > Clariidae > Clarias > Clarias macrocephalus. The sequence continues at coordinate 15,698 of JAAGKR010000174.1, read as the reverse complement.
TCTTCTCGAGGCATATTCCGGGACATAATTTGAGAACCAGTGTTTCTACGAGCATGAGGAATCATTTTCACACATGAACTGGCCATCACAAAGTTAAAGGCAGTCGAATGAATAATTATAATGTGTGACTTTTTTTTTCTAAGCCAGTCAGTGTATTAGTGTTTCCGTCTCTGTCTTTCTCAGATTGACCGTCTCTATGACTGGAAGAAGAGCCCGGACACAGACGTAGTGGCAACCCTCAAGAAGCAGAAGAAGAACACTAAGGATGAGTTTGATGAGCGAGCCAAGGCCGTCATGCTCGAGTTCGCCCAGCAGGTTTGTCTACACTGTACTTCCTCCTGTAGCAGACGGATTCATTTAACCTTTTTTTTTTTTTTCACCCCGGAAAAAATGCAAATGATGTTGTAAATGCAAATATCATAATTTATACCTCATTGAGGGGATTAAATGTGTCTGAGAGGATACTTTACTGGGATCTTGTAATGTTATAAAACTTAGCATTCTGATCTACTCGAGATGGTTTGTCTAAAACACAGCCACATGTGTGTTTCAGTACTCGTCGTTGACGCAAACAGTACTTAAATCTCCACATTGCAGTAGAGCAGGGTGTGTGTGTGTGTGTGTGTGTGTGTGCGCGTGTGTGTGTCTTTCATTTTAATAAAAAAAATTATCACTTGTGCACAGGGTTTGAACGCGGCTCTGTTTTATGAGAATAAGGACCCGCGTACTTTCGTGTCTCTGGTGCCCACGTCTGCACATTCCGGCGATGGCATGGGCAACCTGATCGCTTTGCTGGTGGAGCTGACCCAGACCATGCTGGCGCGCAGGTTGGCGCACTGCGACGAGCTCCGAGCACAGGTCATGGAGGTGAGGTCGAAAAAATTAAAAACATTTCTTCATTTCAGTGTGAAAAAAAGGAAATTAAAGGTATCGATTCGATCATAATCTAATGAATAATTTCTCACCAGGTCAAAGCTCTGCCCGGTATGGGCACGACGATAGACGTGATCCTGATCAACGGGAGCTTGCGTGAGGGCGAGACCATCATCGTGCCCGGCGTTGAGGGGCCGATCGTCACTCAGATCAGAGGCCTGCTTTTGCCACCGCCTCTAAAGGAGCTCCGCGTCAAGGTCCGTCTGTCTTCTCACAACTACCATCCTACATTCTGTAAGTTCCTGCAGGTACCTTAACAGTTTCTGGTGAACATCTTCTGTTCAGAATCAGTACGAGAAGCACAAGGAGGTGAACACATCTCAGGGAGTGAAGATCCTGGGGAAGGATCTGGAGAAGACTCTGGCAGGCCTGCCCCTTCTCGTGGCTCATAAAGAGGATGAGGTTCCTGTACTGAGGGTGAGCATGATTTGCGTTGTCTCTAATGACATCATACGGTTTGTATGTACTCTGGGAGATCTGTGATACTGGGGGTTCCAAAGAAATTTGACATAATTTGAAATATGAATTTCCGCTCTTTTCATCCCTCTGCTGGATGGCTTTGGAAAATAAATAATGAGTATTTAATTTAAATGTATTTTATTTTAGTTCTAAAGCTGTAGATTTTACTGGTGATGTAACATTAAAGTAAAACACGTAAAAGTTTTTTGTCACTCAAAATATGCGTCACAGCCGCCATTGCAACATGGTGGTGCACAATTTATATAGTCAGTCCTTTATTTATTCAGGTTGATCGCTGACTGCAGGCATTTTTGGTTCGCTGCAGGTGGAAAATTTAAGTTTGGCTTTTTATTTCATGAATACAATGAAAACTCAAATAGACTGAGGATTTTATTTGAAAGTAACCTTTCAGACAATAACCTTTTATTTGTTTATTTTATCAAAATGTTTATTTTATCAAAAGCAGCTGTAGCAGTTCATTTGGTTTCATAAATGCAACACACTATAGTTTATTTTATTTACTTCATAAATTTCATAAAGGTAAAAAATTATATATACAGTGTGTTCATTTTAGATGTTAAAAGGTTTTTGTGGTTCCCGGTGATTTTCTTTTTTGTGGGTCCAAATGTCTGAGTGTTTAAAATTGCTTCATGTTGAAAAATAAAATATTTATTTTTCACAATTCTAACAACACATTCAGACGGATATTTTATAAACGATTTCACGAAGCTTCACAAGTGTTCAATATGTGCACCGTCTGTGACACAACACGCAAGTCAGTAATCCAGCTCCCTTGTAACATTCTCCAGTGACTCACTGATTATCTACTTGATTTTCTCTAGGCTTGTAGGGGGAAAAAAAAGTAAAACATTAAACTTGGCTAGTTTTTACACATCTCGTTAAAATTTTATTTAATTTGAGCGAAACTACGAAATTATGTCAATATTTTTGGGGCGCCCCGTACATGCAGTCCTAATATTTCTGCACACCGTTGTGTATATGTATATGTGCATATTTTTTTTGGATCATTTTTGTTGCTCTTTTTGTTTGGGAACATGGTGACATGCAATCAGCGACAATGTATGAAACAACTAGATAACAACTTGTAATTACTTGTAAGTAGTTATTCTTGACTGCAGGAAGATGCTACATATTTAATATTTCACTAGAACTGTTTTATTATTGTGCTTACAGTTTTAATAATTCTGTGATCAACATTAGTATTTTTTTTTTTTTTTTAATCGGTAATCACAAATTTTTCAGGTTTTAAACCTCGAACTTAGTGTACTTTTTATGTCCGGTTAGAAAATTAATTCTGTTACACTGTTGTAGAAATGAATGAAAATGCATAATAATTCATAATTATTTATCTGGATTTGTTCAAGCTTCATTTGAATCCAAGCACGTAAAAGCTGTTACAAATGTGTACACACACACATACACGCACACACACACACACACACACACACACACACACACACACACACACACACACACACACTTGCGTGTGTGGCAGGAGATCAGATGGAGTGAGACCAGGTTCCTGCCAGAACAAGTTCAGAAAAATGTATTTGTCTTAATATTTCAAATCCAAATGCCATCTGCTATCAATCACCCCAAAAAAACACCATATTCAGCTTTTATCTCAATCAAACTATTATTATCATCATCATCCTTTTTAATAGGATATTAATGTTTGTCTGTTTTGTACAGGACGAACTGGTCAGGGAGCTGAAGCAGACGTTGAATGCGATAAAGCTGGAGGAGAAGGGTGTGTATGTACAGGCATCGACGCTCGGCTCTCTGGAAGCGCTGCTGGAATTTTTGCGCACGTCCAAAGTGCCTGTAAGTACAAAGACCAATCTGAAGAGCTGAAGAAATGACAACTTGATATTTTATATTTATTTTTCTTGTTACGGAGCCTCATTCATCAGTGAAACGTTTGTTTTGTAATACATTTAGTTGTAAATGTTCCTAGTGTAGGCGACATGGTGGCGTAGTGGTTAGCACTGTGGCCCCGCCCCTCCAGGGTTAAGACTTCGATTCACGTCTGTGTGTGTGAGGTTTGCATGCTCTCCTCTTGTTTGGTGGGTTTCCTCCCACAGTCCAAAGACATGCAGATTGGACAGTCACTAATTGGTGTTTCCAAATTCCAGGATGTTCTCCGTCTTGTGCCTGAAGTTTCCTGGGATAGGCTCCAGGATTCCTATATACCATAAACAGTATAAAAGATGATGCTCCTAGTTTATTGTTCTACACTGTGCTATAGATTTAATCTAAACATAAAACCTGTTAATTGACCGGAATTGTTTAAATTATTTTATTTCAGTATGCTGGCATTAACATCGGTCCTGTTCATAAGAAAGATGTAATGAAGGCATCCACAATGCTGGAGCACGACCCACAGTATGTATTTGTTACATGTCTCTTTATGACTGGTCTCTTTATCTAATGTTTGATGATGGTTTCAGCCATGATTTAAAGTTTTTACGGTCTGTTAGAAGTCATGAACTGTTGCGCTTCTTCTCTTGTGCGCTCCAGGTACGCAGTGATCCTGGCATTTGATGTGAAGGTCGAAAGAGACTCTCAGGAGATGGCCGACAGTCTGGGCGTGCGAATCTTCAGCGCCGAGATCATTTACCACTTATTCGACGCCTTCACTAAATACAGGGAAGACTACAAGAAACAGAAGCAGGAGGAGTTCAAGTATGCAGTTTTTCTGATTATATCATGTAGTTCTTGTCTGCTCAGTGTCTCTGTTTAGATACTTTGAACCCGACATTGTGTACTAGGTCCAGCCTATAAACATTTAAGAATCAAGGTTCATCATTTTGGTGTTTTTAGTTTTCTGTATTCGTCAGTGTAGATCTATAGACTATAGGTCTGATTTTGTCTTATTCTCATATTCTGCTGTACAGGTAGTCCTCAACTTTTGAACATTCGAATTACGAATGTCTGTAGATACAAACTGACTCTGCGGGTCTACTTCAGGTTCAAGTAGCTCACATGTATTGTACAAAAAATAGATACTGCATTCCACCAGATTCCAATATTTACAATTATAAACAATATTTTCAGTGTGTAACTGAATGTATAGTCAAAAATGTTGGTATATTGTTGGCGTGGGGGTTTGGGGGGCAATGAATCAGTCCAGGAGCGTGATGATAGAAAATGTCTCCTTTAAAGCTGTCCTGATGGTGAATAATCCTAAGTTCAGGAAATCCTAAACAAAACAGAGTTCACAGTCCAATACAGAGGAAAACGGCTCAAAATGGAGAGAAAACAGTGGAAAACTGAGACAACATTTTACTGCGAGGTTCATTTCCTTAGATGCGTTTACTGTTTTTGGCCACATAATGGCAGTGCGCGGAAAGGGAACAGAGAGATTTAGTCAAGTGGCTTTGGTATGCTTTATATTGTATAATCATGTCAAAGGTGTATAAGACTCACTTTGTCGGACTTAAGAACAAATCAGACTTACGAATGTGCTCCTGGAACGGAACTTGTAAGTAAGTCGGGAACTACCTGTATTTCTTGGCTTTGCTTCGATATCTATCTTCAGGTTGTCATGTTGTACATTTGTTAAATGTAACTATCTGTACGGAATGATTTTCCAGGTGTGGTAACAACCACCTGTCCCTGTGTCTCCACTAGGCATGTAGCGGTGTTCCCCTGTAAGCTCCGCATCCTGCCTCAGTTCATCTTTAACTCCAGAGACCCTATAGTCATGGGAGTGAATGTAGACGCAGGTGTACTGAAGACGGGCACCCCGCTGTGTGTACCTAGCAAAGGGGTAAGTGTGTGTGCGCGAGTTTGTGCGTGCTTTGATTAAGAAACTGTTTCACGCGTTATTTGCTATACGGATGCTTATACCTTTTGTGCTGTTCGTTCAGTTCGTGGAGATCGGCATCGTGACCAGTATCGAGGTCAACCACAAGCCAGTCGACACGGCGAAGAAAGGCCAGGAGATCTGCGTGAAGATCGAGCCGATTCCCGGAGAGTCGCCAAAGATGTACGGCCGTCATTTCGAGGCTGTAGATATCATCGTTAGCAAGGTGAGCTTGTGTACATAATGACAAAAGCAGTTAGTTTTATTTGCAACTGTTTATTTTTCTTCCTAATGTCCCTGTACATGTCTAATCAAATCTGGTTTATGATTGGATGAGTGAAACTATGCAATGGAGACCTTCATGTTCTTCAATAACGTTGGTATGCAACAAACTAGCTCGCTAACCCCGATGAGTGACTTATACTATATTTACCTCTTCAAAACTTTGAAGTCTGTTGTGTGTATTCTCAAGGTTTCTTCCTCATGTCATCTCAGGGAGTTTTTCCTCACCACCCTCGCCTCTGGCCTTCTCGTTAGAGACGAAATAATAAAGCTATAAATCTATACGCGTTTTGTAACATTTTTCCACCCATACAGACTAAAATCGATAATCAGATTAGTTGGCCACGAATTTAATTGTCGATTCGTTCATGATGTCATCAGATTGTGAACACTCTGATTTTTAGGTAATAGGTTTACTGAAGTGAAACAAGTAATAGTGCGATGGCGAACACCTTCACAAGCAAGTGAGAGATCATTTGACTTTTAAAACGAGCTGCTAAAATCAGAGGGAAAAGACTTTGTGCTGGGGTGTGGGGCGTGGCCGCTTTATGAGGGACGCGAGAGTCAGTTTAACGGGATTGGATAGCACACGTGCTTGAATTAGCCATATTCTCTTCAGATGTGTGCTCTTCTCTCACTTGCCTCACTCTCAGAATTTACCTCAGTTCTTTTAACATTTCAACTTAACTTACACAATTCAATTCAGTTCAATTTAATTTGTATAGCACTTTTAACAATTGTCATTGTCGCAAAGCAGCTTTACACAATCAAAAGAATTAAGTTTGTATGGAATGTGAATGTGTATGAATCATGAGCGAGCCGAGGACGACAGTCGAGTGAGTGCACCCTTAGTCCTGATATTAAATCCGTGAGAAACTGGTGATTGTTTGAATGATGTAACTATATTTATTTATTTTATTTTTTACATTGCAGATTACTCGCCAGTCCATCGACGCGCTGAAGAACTGGTTCAGAGACGAGATGCAGAAGTCGGACTGGCAGCTAATCATGGAGCTTAAGAAAACTTTTGAAATCATCTGAGCACACACAACGTGACTTTCAGACTGACTTGTATTTTGAAAAAAAACACACACACACACACACACACACACACACACACACACACACACACACACACACACGTGCGCGCACACACACACACACACACACACACACACTGACACGTGAAGAGTAAGTGTGGGTGTGTGCAGGGTCGAGACATGCTCGTCCCTGTTTTCCCTCCATCTCCTCCGTTATGAGTGGTGGAGACGACAGAAAAAGATGAAAAGAGAGAAGAAAAAATGTTTTTCTGTGAGAAACTGAATCTATTACCACTGTTTTTAACAGTGACCGTTAGAGAAACATTTACACACTATTCCAGACGTGCCTGTTATTTCTGATCGACCTGTTCGATTTCCCCCGAAGCATGGATCTGCTTTAAAGGAAGTTTTAAAGGGATAGCTCACCCAAAAATGGCTAAAGATGTATGAAAGCGAACATGCAGTCGTTAAGCGCGGTTATTAACGAATGCTAACTCCTGCTCCTGCTGGCTTTCATTAATGAGTAGCAATGTTAAGATGCCGGGGTTTACGGTGTAGTGCCAGTTTTGCAGGCTCAGTTCCAGCTGATCTCTGTGCGAACTTTAGCATCAGTGGTGATGACACTCCATCAAATCACATGCTATAACTGCGTTCATTACACCACATAGTGTACGAGAGGGGAAAATGGGGGCAAGTGGGGATTTCACTTGTTGGACTTTAAATTGGAAAATAAATTAAATAAGGATTTTAGATATTGCGTAACCATGCCTTGTCAGTGTTTTGTTCCTTTTTTTTTTCTTTTCTCCCCCCCCTCTGTGAATCAAATGTGTATTATGCTGTATTCGTCGCAAGGTCTTTGCCTCTACAGTTGGACGCTGCCTTGTGCCTGTGTTTACTGAGGTTATGTTTGATTGGTAAAGAAAAATTCCCTCTTCAGTTCCCCTGAATGAAATGAAAAATCATTAGAGATTTAATTACCAATAAAGAGATGACCTTGTTTATAGGAGTTGTATTTTAAAGCATGATGTGAGCTTGTCTGGATGTCTGTCCGTCTTCACGTCACTTTCTGAAACATTGCATTCCAACATGGACAGCACAGGGGTGACGTTATGTTACAGCAGTATATTAATTTCCTAGTAATGCGATTTAAAGTACGCGACATGTAAAGTTTAAAAGAAACCTTCGGCCTGAAATATGTTTATTTGGAAATAACAATGTGTTTTGACATTCTGTGTCTAAGCTGTATTTTTTCCACCTTTTTTCTGTGAGAAGTCAGCAGTTGTCTGCTGTGCTAATGTGAACAAAAGAGCAAGAGCTGCTTTCAACACTCGTATTCACCAATCGATTACATAATGACATTACTGTCGGTGGACAGTCGAACAGCATTGTGGGTGAACTGTAAACCAAAGGGGAAACTAAAAACAGTCATGAATTTAATTATTTTTTTATAAATGGGTTGATTTTATTATATACAGAATGGCCCAAAAAATTTATACACACAAAAAACATTTGTGTATACAGTCGTGGCCAAAAGTTGAGAATTACATAAATATTGGAAAAGTTGCTGCTTAAGTTTTTATAATAGCAATTTGCTTATACTCCAGAATGTCATGAAGAGTGATCAGATGAATTGCATAGTCCTTCTTTGCCATGAAAATTATTTTAATCCCGAAAAAAAAACTTTCCATTGCATTTCATTGCTGTCATTAAAGGACCTGCTGAGATCATTTCAGTAATCATGTTGTTAACTCAGGTGAGAATGTTGAAGAGCACAAGGCTGAAGATCATTATGTTAAAAGGAGGGTGATGCTTGAAATCATTGTTCTTTTATTGTTAACCATGGTGACCTGCAAAGAAACGTGTGCAGCCATCATTGTATTGCATAAAAATGGCTTCACAGGCAAGGATATTGTAGCTACTAAGATTGCACCTAAATCAACAATTTATAGGATCATCAAGAACTTCAAGGAAAGAGGTTCAATACTTGTTAAGAAGGCTTCAGGGAGTCCAAGAAAGTACCAAAACACCCTCCAACAGCAACTTCTACCAACAATCCAACTACAGTTTGGTGAAGAACAATGCATTTTCCAGCATGATGGAGCACCGTGCCATAAGGCAAAAGTGATAACTAAGTGGCTCAGGGACCAAAACGTTGAAATTTTGGGTCCATGGCCTGGAAACAACAAAATCCCATTGAGAACTTGTGGTCAATCCTCAAGAGGCGGGTGGACAAACAAAAACCCACTAATTCTGACCATCTCCAAGAAATGATTATGAAAGAATGGGTTGCTATCAGTCAGGATTATTGAGAGCAGCCCAGACGAATTGCAGAAGTCCTGAAAAAGAAGGTCCAACACTGCAAATACTGACTCTTTGCATAAATGTCATGTAATTGTCGATAAAAGCCTTTGAAACGTATGAAGTGCTTGTAATTATATTTCAGTACATCACAGAAACAACTGAAACAAAGAACTAAAAGCAGTTTAGCAGCAAACTTTTTGAAAACTAATATTTGTGTTATTCTCAAAACTTTTTTGCCACGACTGTATATACACAGTTTTATTTTAGTGATTTAAAAAAATTATTATTGAAAAAAAAAAACACAAATTTATTATTTTAAGGTTGAGTTAAAAATGATCTGCACTCTGGCTGTAAAATTGAATTTTAGAAAAATAAAATACTTTAATCTCCTCGCTTTTCAATACGCTTTGTCTATCTGACAACAAGCTTTTTTTTTTTTTTTGAAAAATGTTTTAGGCTGAGCTCCACAAATGCACAGCTGTTTTCACTTCTTCATCAGAAGTGAATCTTCTTCCTCTTAGGGCTGATTTCACACGATTTTCACAGTTAACAGTCCGATGCAGCAAGATCATGACTATAGGGAGGATGCTTTAACACTTCAAAAGAAAAAAGGTTTTGCAGAGTGTGGGCATAAGTGTGCAGATGTCCCCTCAGATGTCAGTCCTATGTGTTTAATCTGATGTTTTGGCTCCAGCTCTTCAATCAGCATCTCACTGTAATGAGCCGAGCACTGTCTATTGTTAAATCCTTTTTTCCTGAGGATGTTACTGACCCTTGAGAATCCCGGGAAAATTGTAAGCATCAGTTTTCCAGCTGATGATTGACTTTTTAACATTTCCTCGGTCTGACATTTCCGTTCCATACTCTGCCATTTACTCTCAGGCTCGTAGTGATGAATCCATGTTTTCAATCCTTTTTCATTCTGCACTCAAAGTCGTTTATAAATGAAGGTCACTGCATGATGCTCTTCTTTATGTAAATCTCAAATGAGGAATCCATTGTTGCTCGCACCGCAGTTACAACTGAACTGATGTAACACGTTCACACCTGAACAGCAGTGGCTCGGGAGACAGTAGCCTTGGGTGGAAAGCGCTGATTAAACATTGTGGCCAACAGGAGGTTTAATATAACTGGAGTGCGGATCATTTTTAACTCACTTAAACATAAGTCCAGCAGGGGACGCTGTGAACCAACATCTTCCTCATGTCCATACAGTAAAACCTCTGGATTATTAGTTTGATCAAGCAGCAGCTTTTTAGGATCACTGGTGCCACTAATGTTTGCGTACGATAGATTTCCAACTATCAGAAAAATAAAATCTGTGTTTAGACAAGTTTTAGTTAAGGCAATTGTTTATAGTGGTTTTAAAGTGACTGTAAAAGTGGCTCAGCTATAAATGTATAGTTCTTATGAACCTCTCCACGTTTTAACACATCTGGTATTCATAAATGTATTTCACATGTACATGTATATACAATGAGATGTTTTGTTTTGTGTTTTTGTGGTCAGGTCAACTCTTCCATATGTTTCTATGATGAAATATTACTGGAATAACCGCAGTAATTTATATGGAGTTTTCCCTTTAAGAAACCATCACTGCACTATCATACATGAGCCAAATGATGTGCAATCGCTGAGCTGTTACTCATATCCCATTACCGTCTTCGTGCCAAATAAGAACATTAGGAGCAAGGAAGGAGTGGTTTTAGCTCAGTGGCCAAAAAGATCTAGTTTTAAAGCAAATAATTGGAATTAAACAATTAAACAAAAAAGAATGATATATATACAGGCTATGAAAAAAATGGTTGGGGAAAGTGTAGACAGTGTATTGGAAAGATATGCTGACCTAACCCAAATTCACATCAGGGCTTGTATTCACAAACTTTCTTAGAATTCTCTCAGAGAGCTCCTATCTTAGCCTAAGAAGGCCTAGCTGGGAGTCCTAGACTAAAAGTAATTTAGAAAACTTCTTAGAGCAACTCTGAGTAAGGAAAGTATAAAACTTTAGTGAGTGGGTGTGGTCGACCCCGTTGCTAGGGATGATGCAGCAATTCCTCTGACCTCTGTAAAGGTATTGAAATGCGTTATTTGTGTAAATAGACTATATGATAATAGAACAGACGACAGTAAAATCATAATGTTTGTGTATGAAGAAATTGTAGAATCATGACTACAGGCTACTTCATGCAGCGTTTGTTATAGGCTAAATATCTTAAAGATAATTAAAACAGCTAAATGTTGAAAATGTGTCGACTTTTGTAGCAAACAATTTCCACACAGTAGTTACTATATTTAATTCTCACATTTACTTACCGTACTTACCAAATTGGACAGAAGAGCAGTGTTTACTTTTAGCGTTATGTTCAGTGTTTGGAGAATATTTCTTCTTTCCATCATTTTGTCCGCTGCTATAGAAACTCTTAAGCCTCTTAAAAGTCCTCCACTCTACTCTTAACTATTTTTACTTTAGGAGCTGTTTTTAGGGCTAAGATGTTTTGTGAATCATTTCTATCTTTACTAAGATTTAGTCCAAAATTTAAGGGGAAATTCTAAGAAAATGTCATCATTCTAAGAATTTTCTGAGAATTTCGTCACTAGGAGCAACTTTTAGTCTTAAGAAGCTTTGTGAATACGGGCCCGGATATACATACAGAGCGTATTAGTAATACATTTGACCCGGTGTGCAAAAATAAGAATAACAATCTGTTTGCAAGATTTTACAGATTTTGGGAAATATTTGTGCCAGATCAGGTTACTGACTGTACCACTTTGTTCTGTATACAGGGTCACAGGGGTAGTGGAATCTATCCCATGAGACTTGGGGCATGAGGCGGGTTACACCCTGAACAGGGTGCCAATCTATCACAGGGCGCATACACACTCTAAATGCAATTTGGGAAAGCCAATTAGCTTAGAAATGTCTTTGAACTGTGGGAGGAAACTGGAGCCCCTGGAGGAAACCCATGCAAACTCCACACACACACAGACCCGAGGTGGGAATCGAACCCCAAGGGAACAGGACTCATTGGTTTCAGATCTTTCATGTCTTGCTTTCTTTCTTTAGTAGATACTTAAAAGCTGAGACTAAAAACCCTATACTGAATCACTTTACATTAGATATACAGAATGTAACAATGCTAGATTTGTTACAGATTTTGGGAAATGTTTGAGCTAGATCAGGACCAGTATAATCTGCAGTAGTTTTCTTATTTAAAAAAAGGTGCATTGCAGATACTCGCTCACTCACTCACTTTATCCTGTATACATGGTTGTTGGGGGCCTCGAGCTTATCCCAGGAGTAAAAGGTCTTGGTACACCCTGAACATGGCATACACACATTAACATAAACTCACGCAATTTTAGATAGGCCTACAAATGTCTTTGGACTGTGGGAAGAAACCCCATGCACACAGATGTGAAGTGGGAATCGAACCTGGACCCTGAAGGCGACAGGTCCTTGTTTTTTAAAAAGAGAACTTAAGCTGAGACTAGAAACCCTATCCTGATTCATATGCACTGTGAAAGTCTGTTAAAAAAATGTTTTAGACAAATCTTTCCTTTGTTTCTTTCAACCACTTGGTATTGACAGCAGTGACAACAGAGCTGTATTTGCATAGGGCTGCGCGCCTCTCCATATAGGCGTGTTACTTTTCGTTTGTTGATTTCGGTTACAGGAAAGGAGAGGAGAGGAAAGGAGAGGGGGGTCACTGACATCCTGCCAAGCAGTTTGGGGAAAAGCACGAAACCAGAGCCTTTAACTACAGTACGGAGGAATCGAGGCAGATCTTCATGCGCACAGCCAGAGCGAACGAGGGATCACACGGACACGAAGAGCAGCACCAGGATGTGTGCGATCTGAAACGACCGACTGCTGTCGTCATCATTCATTACTATTAGGAGTATTATTAGTGTTAACTGTTGCCATCATGAATCCGGCTGAGCAGACGGTCACGTGGCTCATCGCGCTCGGTGTGCTGGAGTCGCCGAAAAAGCGCGTGTCGGATCCCGAGAGCTTTCTACAGATCTCCCTGAGGGACGGCGTGGTGCTGTGCAGGCTGCTCGAGCGCCTGCGTCCCGGGTCGCTTCTCACGGTAAAAACAAACAAACAAGTAAACAAACTGCTCGCCCGCGCATCCTGCACGCGATTCGGAACTAACTAGCTTAAAATAATAATAATAATAATAATAATAATAATAATAATAAAAAGAAGCTGCTGGTTTTTTTTTTTTTTGGATCGAGCGCGCGAGCTCTTATTTATTGCGCGAGAGAGAGCGCGCGCGCGCAGTTGGCCTCAATGGGCTTGATGGTGTGACCCGCGTGCGCGTCTATACCAGCGTTTACGGCTTTACAAGACTATAATGTACTGTAGATTGTGTGTTAGTTATACCGTATAGCCAGTCGCTGGGCACTTTAATACGCACACATTGTTTAGAGAAATAATGAGGAAAAAAAATACATCAGCAGTTGTATTCATGATAGGACAAGTCCGAGCATAATGATCATACTGCTTCAAGCTGACTAACTCAAATAATCAGTCTTTACAGCTGTGCCGAGCGGAAAAGAACCTCTGAACCTTGAGCCAGATGTGCTAAACCAGCACAAGAGCACATCTGGGTACGCTCAGGAATCTTCCTGGTACACTCACTCCGCGTCGACATCTATACTGCTTTATCCCGTATACAGGGTCGGTAGGGCCTGAACGCCATGGTGGCTTAGTGGTTAGCACTGTTGCCTTGCACCTCCAGGTCCAGGTCGATTCCCATTGAATTCGTCGATTTGTTGGGTCTGCGTGTGTGGAGTTTGTATGTTCTCCCTGTGCTTGGTGGGTTTCCTCTGCGTTCTGTGGTTTCCTCTCACAGTCCAAAGACAGTGCCATTTCCAAATTGCCCATAGTGTGTGAATCCATGTGACCGGATGGATGTTGACCGGAGGATGGTCATACAAATAAATACTATGGTCATCATTGGCCTCCATGGTTCCTATTTGGACTACAGGGGTCCCTAGATGGATGGATGGGGGCCTGAAGCCTATGCCAGGAGACTTAGGACACGAAGTGCCAATCAATCGCAGGGCACACACATATATATATACACACACACACACACACACACACACACTCATGCTGATTCACACACTTCCAGTTAACCTAATCTACTGGAGTACCCAGAGGAAACTGGAAGTAAAGGTGATAGTGTTAACCACTTACCCACCATGCTGCCACTTTAACTGGACATTCAAAGGAAAACATGATCTTGTACATTTTACAATGTTCTAGCTACTGTAGAGTTTCAGTGAAGTGGTACCCAATGTGGTCTTCTGCTCTTGTAGGATTCCCACCTCAAGGTTTTGGAGGGTTGTGCATTCTGATGATTTTTTACTGTCATTACAGTTAATGTAAAAAGTGATTATTTGAGTTATTATAGCCTTGCTACTAACAAAAGACCGTCTGAATATGTATAAAAGAACACTAGTTGAACATAAGTTACATATATGTTTAATGTTGGTCCTTTAGCTGCTCCTGTTGAGGGGCCATACAAGTGCATCTGAGCACAAAAAAAAATTTGTCCAGAAATCATTTCACTGTAAGAGATCTATAAGCCAATTAAGCATCGATAAGGCAAATTATATAAAAGCTTTGTCAGATCTTCTAATGATTCAATTCAATTCAATTCAATTCTAATGATCTTCTTTGAATCTTTATATACCAGCAAAGTCATGTTGCTTTTAAGCTTAATTAGCATTTTCTTGTGTGAAACAAACTACTGATATTATTGGTTATATTATACATCCAAATTATATACTGACAAGAACATGCTGGTTTCCTGTTACAATAAAATGACTTCCACTAAAGAGCTTCATTAAAGATCGTATTGCCCTGACACACCTCTATCTAGTTATCGTAGACATTAAAGATTAATCTAAGATGTTCATCATTTTGTCTGTTACATTTACATAAAATGGATTGTTTATATTCTATAGTGCTCATCTAGATATAGATGTTCATCTAGAAACTCTTCAGGGCAATAATGCAGATGATCTTTGTTTTATAGCAAAGCAGCTATTGACAAGATTTCACATTTAAAGGCACAGTGCAATTTTTTCTATTGTTATTGTTTTCTCACTCATTCACACACTATAGGAAATTTGAGATGTCCAATTAGTCTAATCTGTTGGACTGTTGGCGGAAACCCACTCACAAGTCTTAGAATAATCTCTGTGTGACACACTGCTGCCTGGACAAAATTGTATCTAAAGAGGCCTCACACCTAGGCATCCAAAGATCATCTCTAAACCTTAGGATTTAGAGAATATTCCAGGAATGAGGCATGAAGCAGTAATGTGCCACAGATGGGATGCCAGTCCATCACAGGGCACCGTGTATACAAACACTCATTCACATACAGGGGTAGTGTAGAGTAGTCAGTCCTGGCATGTTTTTTTTTTTTTTTTGGTTAATGGGAGGAAAACAAAGAACATGCAGGAAACCCACACAGCCATGAGAACATGCATAGAGACTCCACAATGTATGGCCAAAGTTTTCTCTCATCCTGTAACATGAAAATATCAGCAAGTAGTTAAACAGCCTTGTGGAAACTTTTAACCAGAAGACCAGAACATAGATGTTTGAGGTCTGAATAGCAACAAAATGTCATCTTAAAATGCAGTCTTCGTCTTCTATACTGCTTATCCTATGTACTGCGTTCTATCCAAGGAAACTTAGGGCATGAGGCATGGTACACCCTAGACAGGGCACATGCACACCATGGGCAATTGGGGAGTACCAATGAACCTAATGTATAAAATACAGACTTTTAAATGTAAATCTTTTGCATGCACATATTATTCATAATGGC